>JACXGI010002771.1:50968-70021 GCA_016801175.1 Esox masquinongy | reverse complement strand
ACAGTCAGTGATGGTTTGGGGTGCCATGTCATCTGCTGGTGTTGGTCCACTGTGTTTTCTGAGGTCCAAGGTCAACGCAGCCGTCTACCAGGAAGTTTTAGAGCACTTCATGCTTCCTGCTGCTGACCAACTTTATGGAGATGCAGATTTCATTTTCCAACAGGACTTGGCACCTGCACACAGTGCCAAAGCTAACAGTCCCTGGTTTAAGGACCATGGTATCCCTGTACTTAATTGGCCAGCAAACTCGCCTGACCTTAACCCTATAGAAAATCTATGGGGTATTGTGAAGAGGACGATGCGATACGCCAGACCCAACAATGCAGAAGAGCTGAAGGCCACTATTAGAGCAACCTGGGCTCTCATAACACCTGAGTAATGCCACAGACTGATCGACTCCATGCCACCCCGCATTGCTGCAGTAATTCAGGCAAAAGATGCCCCAACTAAGTATTGAGTGCTGTACATGCTCATACTTTTCATGTTCATACTTTTCAGTTGGCCAACATTTCTAAAAATCCTTTTTTTGTATTGGTCTTAAGTAATATTCTAATTTTCGGAGATACTAAATTTGGGTTTTTCATTAGTTGTCAGTTTTAATCATCACAATTAAATGAAATAAACATTTGAAATATAACAGTCTGTGTGTAATGAATTAATATAATATCCAAGTTTCACTTTTTGAATGGAATTACTGAAATAAATCAACTTTTTGATGATATTCTAATTATATGACCAGTACCTGTATATATACACAGTATTTCACAAAAGTTAGTACACCCCTCACATTTTTGCAAATATTTGATTATATCTTTTCATGTGACAACACTGAAGAAATGACACTTTGCTACAATGTAAAGTAGTGAGTGGACTGGCCAAGCATGTCTCCAGACCTAAACCCTATTGAGCATCTGTGGGGCATCCTCAAATGGAAGGTGGAGGAGCGCAAGGTCTCTAACATCCACCAGCTCTGTGAGGACTCCAGTGGCAACCTATGAAGCTCTGGTGAACTCCATACCCAAAAGGCTTAAGGCTGTGCTGGAAAATAATGGTGGCCACACAAAATATTGACACTTTGGGCCCAATTTGGACATTTTCACTTAGGGGTGTTCTCACTTTTGTTTCCAGTGGTTTAGACATTAATGGCTGTGTGTTGTGTTATTTTGAGGGGACAGCAAATTTACACTGTTATACAAGCTGTACACTCACTACTTTACATTGTAGCAAAGTGTCATTTCTTCAGTGCTGTCACATGAAAAGATATAATCAAATATTTACAAAAATGTGAGGGGTGTACTCACTTTTGTGAGATACTGTATGTATGTGTATATATATATATATATATAGCTCTGTGAGTGATCCAGATTTGGCTAGCTAACCTTTAAGACACAAAACAGAACTTATATATATATAATAACTATATCAAATGTTTTTTTTATATCGGACCAACTTTCTTCATAACTTAGCCTTAATAACTTTAAAAGTGTGACAAGCAGGTTAAAATCATAAAACTTGGGGGAAAAAATATGAGTGAAAGTTTATGCTCACCTCACTTTGCTCCTTTGAATTCCCGCCAAAATAATGACGTCAGTTCCTGAAAATGGTCTCACTGGAATTGTAGTCTTTTTTTTTTTAGAAGGCGAAAACTACAACCTAACAGGGTGGAAGATAACTTCAGGGACACAGAGTAAATGATACAAATGGTAAGAAATAACTATAGTTTCCCCAGGTATATATGAATGATTAGAGAGAGTTTTACATGGTCTATAAAATAATTAAATACTATTTTGAGTATTTTATCATTTGATGGCTTATAGTTCTTGTGGATGTTGATTTCTTTGCACTGCGGACATGGTAAAATGGAACACATGTACCAAATAAAGGTGAGTAAAATACAAAAAAGTATTTTAATGTCCATTATTTTGTTTTTATGTGATAATAAATACCTAAATCTATAATTTCAGCCATTTGTTATAAATATTTCACACATTTTACAAAAATTATAAGGAAGTAATTCACGGGGACAGAAATGTTGCTGCATAACAGGAATGACCCATGTGTGTCTGATAATTATATATAAAAATATATAATTAAATGTTTAATTGTAAGTGTGATAATTATTTCTTCTATAATGACAGACCTGATTTCAATAAGCAGTGTATCTGGCCATTTGTCCTACTGAAATGTATCAGAGGGTCGATTCTTCCAGGGATACTACTGGGGAGATGGAAACCAGAAACGGCACCCAATATACGAGCATTGGGCCTTATTCACCAACTATTCTTAAGACATTCCTTTTTAAAACCCACTTACGCAGTTTCCACGAAGATTCTGACATTCACCAATGTTTTGTTATTTGGGATTTGTTCTTAATTAAGAACAGAATCTACACACACACACACACACACACACACACACACACACACACACACAAGAGCACACTTACGCACATTTGAGTGTTGACATGTTTGTGCCAAATTATTGGTTATTGCGTTTTCTTCCATTCTAGAGTTTGATACCACTTCGTTATGAAATTGAGTCTCAAAATTAGTTCGTTTTTTTCGCGCATTAACATCACGCCAAGTTTTAATATTTAGCTAGACAGCAAAGCATTGTGTGAAACTCACTAACGTTTCTGATGTTACACCACAAATAGCATATATCACTGTCGTCTTTGGGGAGCGCTATTATGAAGTAAACTCTGAATATCAAACATTAACCCAAATTTACCCCGGTATCTGAACTGTATGGCTTGCCACTGGCCGTTTTAATAGCTTACAAACCAGTAGTATCTTACTACTTAGGTAGTTGGAATAGTCATGAGTTGAGCCCATGCTAGCGAGACCTGAAGACGAACTTTACACTGCCAAAGCTATTTCATTTCATGGCATAACACCTATGCTAATTAGGAACAATCGGCACGCGCTTTCAATTTACAAGGACAATGGGATACATCATTATAAGAACATAGGTGCGAACAATTCTGTGGTTTAAGAACACGTCATGAATCTGACGTGCACTTTTCTTAGGACCTTTCTCAAGAACAATTTTAAGAAAAAAACTTAGGAAGACATTTGTGAATGAGGTCCAGTGATTTCATTACACGCACGGTGTTGTGTGTAATTCTGCAACACGAAACGCAGTTCAAAGATAAATTACTTAAAAAACATTGGCAAGAAGTATGTAAACAAAACGCGCTTCATGAAGTAATGTACGTTTGTCATAACATTACGTCCTTTTGACTAACAATCAGTTTTTCGAAACATACCCTGGCTTTCTAAGAGATTCAGTTACCATTCGCTTATCAACCACGTGACGCAGTTTAACAAACTGAACGATTTGGTCCATAATCTCCTGGCCTCTAGGCGGGAGCGTGCTAACGAGATCCAAAAGTATGTCCCTCAATTTCTCCGAATGTCTCTGATTTTGCCTGGAGATGCTTCCTTCTACGTAATGACGACATTTAACGTAAGATAATGCCCTAAAGACTGAGACGAAAATAAAAAGAGACTTCCGACTAAATATTTTCTTTGGTTAACTAAAGTAGACCAAAGCATGGAGATGGAAAGAGGGATAATCTCTTTATCCATGTCATGTAACTTCTGTTCCAGCATGGGCATCTTTGACGTTCACAGCTAAAACTATGTACACGTGTGTTTATGGTTGCCAGCGTCTGTTTTCTGAACATGTTTTGTCACAAAATGTATTGCTGACAGCTTAAGCTATAAACTAATAAACACATTACTGAACAATATACTCACCCCCAAAAGTATTTCCCTTTATTTCCAATGTGTGCTAACCTAATGTATATACACATTTTTTTACAATGTTCATGACATTGTTTTATAAAGCCCTTTTTAATCTCATCATGTTTTTGCATAATCAGATTACAATTATTCAGTATTATTTTTATTCATAAATCTGGATATACCGTATACATGTATTTCATTTTCTATTTTGTTTTATTTGCTTAAAAATAGATTTTTCCCATGTGTGTTGACACCTTTTGTTGACAAAGCATGTTAAAAATCCGGTTTGATTTAAAATCGAGGGCAGCAAATTAACACTTAATTAATAGATTAAAGATTTAAGATTACCCCTTTAAACCCAAAACACTTATTACACCTCATGCCCAACCTTAAACTAAGAACAAAAAACACTTTTATTTTAAATTTTGTCTTTCTAGCTACGGAATCTGACTTTGTGGTTGTACAATATCAGGCTCTGGCTAGAGAAACTAGTGACAACGTTCTATTGGTGATGCCCAGAGAGCTAGCAACTGTACCAGCTCACATTCAATAACAAGAGTGGCTGGGTATAAATAACTATATATGGAAAGTAAGCTGTCCTTGTATGGCGTAATGCCATTTTTGCGCTTATGTGAATAAATCATTAGTCTCATTAGGCTGTTAAATCATTAGTCTCACGTAGCCAGAACTTGGGTAACAATACTTAAAGGGGCACTTCGTAGAAACCGGCCTCTAACATTTACAAGACTGAATTTAAACAATAACACGACATGCCAGGCACACTACCCACTACTCCAAATAGGGATATTCCTTTGGGAGGGACGAGTAGTGGCCTTACCAAGGTTACTACAATATAGCAAAATAGTATTTGAAACATTAACATAAATTGCAGAGGTTTGCTTGACATTTTGCTTGTATTTATGCTAGTAGTACAGTAAAAATCTTATAAATAGCACCTTTGACTGTTGCCATTAAAATATTACGGAAGTAGCCATATGGCTCGAGACTATGATTGAGGTCTTCTAACTATCTCTATGGGCCAGACCCAGCTACCGACACCGGAACTTACCCGTTTCTTTTCTTCCTCTTTTCGACCTTAGCCGACTATCTTCATACTGATTAATGTTAGCCATCTTTGGATAGGATTCGAAGAAGCCTTTTTGGTCGAATCCATTTTACCAATGAGACAAGGAGCTGTCTTGTTGCCTGTCATTTCAATTTTTCTAGTTTGATCAATAAGGCTGAGTCAAACAAAGAAAGACACTGCATTAAAGCGCCGAGTGATTTCATCTCCACAAGGTATCGTCCTATTATCGCATGTCCTCTATCCAGAACCTCAAATCTTTTGGTAAGTAACATTATTAGTACATTTCGGTACCTGCACACAGTAGCTAACTAATTTCACGAGCAAATGGACGGTATATTCGTGCAATCTTTTAAAAAGAGCAGTTCGTTAGATGTCAATTAACCAGGTAGTTTAAAAATAATAATAATAACTTCGCGATTATAGTTCAAATAGCTAAGTGATTCAAGTATTTTTTTAAAAAAATCTGTTGCTAACGTCGTTAGCTGGAATGACTAACTGCATGCTAGCTTATACTATCTAGCTAGTGTTGTAGTTAAAGTAAACTACATCTACCACTGAACTGTTAAAGTTACGTTACTTACTGTAATTGCTGTTGTACAGTCAGTTACTACCTAGCAAGCTCTCGTACACTGGTTACCGGTTGCTACGCTGTTCTACTAACATACCAGTAGGCGGTGTCCTGGTGAAAAAGCAGCAGTGGTACGGACTACTGTAGTGATATACATAACGTTGTTAGAAAACCTCTACTATGCGGCAACGATAGCTTGTCGACTAGCGATATGTTAGTAAAATATTTAACCGGCTGTTATATTAACGTTAGCTAGTATTAACGTTGACGTTAGATATAAGGTTCATGAGCAGAATGACGTGGGTGAACTGGTCCAACCAAAGTGTGTGAAATAGTCACATTAGGGAGGGTTGAAGGGTTACAAGACGGGGGTCTTAGGGTTGCCCAGAAGGGAAAAAAATTACAAATTTTCCTGCAATTCTACACCCTTTGACATGCCTATTTTTTACATCTGACTGCAGATAAGACACCGTGTGCATTACCAGGACAGGTTTTTAGGGCTTTGGCCTTTCATCATTTACCACACTACTGTCTTGAGTCACATCCCTCTGACAGGCCCCTGGTTCTGGCTCAGACTCACCATGCTGAATTAGCAAGTAAAATTACAGCATACACTGTGGACATTACCTCACTTGTTCAGAACTATATCTGTTGTAGTACACAACATGCACTGATTTAACCTACTTTATTGATGATGCTTCATGCCTCCCTTAAGTTAATTTTGCAAATAAATACCTACTAATGCCTAGCGCATACTCTTGTTTGATACTGTTAGTGCTATCTCTCGTGCACTGGGTGCCAAATGCAGACAGATGAAAATGATGGGAGAATATACCAATGACAGCTAAGATAATTAATTATCCGGACCAGCGCCTGCTTTTCGGCAGGAGCACGTGCCTCAAACCTCTTCTCAGGACCGGCAGACGTTTCACATTTTTGTTGGAGCCCTGAACATGCTCATTTGGTTCACTTAAGGGAGTGATAATTAGTTCACAAGTTGAATCAGGTGTGCTAGACCGAGTTAAAGTTGGTTTTATATTCAGAGATTCAACAGACATTCAACAGACATTCAACAGACATTCAACAGACATTCAACAGACATTCAACAGACATTCAACTGAGATTAAACATTTAAAGTAAACATTTAAACATTAAAAACAACTTGCATTCTTCACTGATAACTCTGACTGACTTATCAACATATTCTATATTAGGTTGGACAACTTTTACAAGCCTTTATTTGATCAAACAATAAAACCTAGATTTAACATACATTCTCTAACATTGAAAAACGCTATTATATCGCAATAACGTTTTCAAAATGTATCATAGAAACTTCATTCCAAGTTCCAAATATTCTCCAGTAGGCTGGACAACTTTTACAACCTTTAATTTGATGGAAATAGTACACTTAGATTTTAAACACATTTTCAGACTTTGAAAAACACAGTTATAACGCAATAACTTTTGAACAAAGTATCATAGAGACTTATTTCCAAGATTAAAATATTCTACCCTAGGGTGAGCAACTTTTACAACCTTTGATTTGATCCAAAAATCCCGACTAGAATCTTCAGCCTACTGGAGAATATTTTGAACTTGGAATGAAGTTTCTATGATACTTTTTGAAAAAGTTATTGCAATAAAACTACGTTTTTCAAAGTTTGCGAAATTTTGAAGATTCTAATTGTGATTTCAGGATCACATGAAAGGTTGTAAAAGTTGTCCACCCTAGAGTATAATATTGTGAACTTGGAATGAAGTTTCTCTGAAAATTTTGAAAAAGTTATTGATAAATAACTCTATTTTTCAAAGTTTGAAAATGTGTTGAGAATCTAAGTTTACTTTTTCGATCAATTTAAAGGTTGTAAAAGTTGTCCAGCTTACTGGAGAATATTTTTAACTTGGAATGAAGATTCTCTGAAAATCTTTGAAAAAGTTATTGCAAAAAAACTGCCTTTTTCAAAGTTTGCGAAATTTTGAAGATTCTAATTGTGATTTCAGGATCAAATGAAAGGTTGTAAAAGTTGTCCACTCTAGGGTAGAATATTGTGAACTTGGAATGAAGTTTCTCTGCAAATTTTTGAAAAAGTTATTGCAATACAATGGTAATTTTCACAGTTTGAAAATGTGTATTAACTTGTAGTGTACTATTTTGATCAATTTAAAGGTTGTAAAAATTGTAAAAAAAAGTTATTGCGATTAAACTGTATTTTTCGAACTTTGAAAATGTGTATACATTTTCTGTGTTCCATTTGGATCTAATAAAAGGTTGTAAAAGTTGTGCAGCCTACTGGAGAATATTTATAACTTGGAATTAAGTTTATATGATACTTTTTGAAAAAGTTATTGCGATATAATAGTAAGTTTCAAATTGAGAAAATGTGTATTAAATTCATGTGTAAGATTTGGATCAAGTTAAATGTTGTAAAAGTTGTCCAGACTACTGTAGAATATTTTGAACTTGGAATGAAGTTTCTGTGATACTTTTTGAGAAAGTTATTGCGATATAATAGCGTTTTTCAATGTTAAAGAATGTGCATAAAATCTATTTGATTTGATTGTTTGATCAAATAAAGGCTTGTGAAAGTAATCCAACCTAATTTAGAATATCTTGATAAGTCAGTAAAAGTTATCCTTGAAGAATGCAAGTAGTTTTTAATGTTTAAATGTTTGCTTCGAATCTCTGTTGAATCTCTGTTGAATCTCTGTTGAATCTCTGTTGAATCTCTGTTGAATCTCTGTTGAATGTCTGAATATAAAACCAACTTTAGCTCTGTGTGTGCTAGTTCGGGAAACTTTAAAAACTGCTGCTTGTCACTGAGGAGAGGTTGGAAAACCCCTGGGCTAGTAGACAAGAGCGAGATCATTTCGCTTTGGCTTGAAATGGAAGTAGCCTAGATAAATTAGTAAAGAATGTGGTGATGTGTATGTTTTTGCAAATGATTATTTATGAGATTACTACAACATGTTACATGATACAGCCCCATATATTTGTAGAAAAGTAAAAAAACAAATACAAAAATCTGTTTATAAATTTTTTTTATAATGCTTGCAATTTATATCTACCAACTGAACTTACTATAACACATACTGTACTATAACACATGCTGCATGTTTTTTGCTTTTAGCTCCAGGTAGATCTGTACGCCTGTATTAAACTTCTCTATGCTATGTGGTTAGGTTTGTTGTTTTGCTCTTCACTGACGAAACAATGTACTATGCAAAAGTAGCTATTATACTAGCTTATGCCGTGTCCTGTCAGGTTTTTCAACTTGTTAAGCTTAATTTTATCTACATTGGACTCCTAATTAAGACTGTGTATATTTTTTGAGAACTACATTTCTTCTCATCCCTGAAATAAACCATAACATCTGTTATTGAACTCAATGCTGTTGACACTGTTGTACGCAAAAACCAAAAAAACGAATTCTTTTTTTTTGCTTCTGTACCACAAGGGTCATTGCTAATTTTATGATGTGATAGTATGTCCCAATACTGGCGTATTGGTTATTATATGCTTAACAGTACATACCTTACTGATACAGTACGTAACTTGTAGTATGTAAAATAAGTATGTGAATCAAAACTGCACCTTAGTCATCCCTCATGGGAAAGGCCAGAGAACACACAAATAAAATGAGATAACATCCCTGAACACTGGGACTTTGTTAAATGTCATTGGAAATTTGATTGATGGAACTGGGTTCTATGATCTGATGAGATTAAAATGAAGCTTTTTGTCCACAAACACCAGAGGTGGATTTGGCATAAAAAGAGCCATGTCGTGAATTAAAGAACCTATTACCCACCGTGAAATTTGGTGGTGGGTCTGTGATGTTGTGGAACTGTTACATCCCAAAGCTTGGGAAACCTTGTTATGATACATGGCAACATGGACTCCATCAAATAAGAGATTTTAGGCCAAAACCTGTCTGACTCTACCAGGAGGCTAAAACAGGCTCATCATTGGATCATGAAGTACAAAATGCCAATAATTGTGACATGCATGCTTTTAAATAAAATTATTTCTTGATGATTTTGTTTTTCTTTGAATATTATTTGCTCAGTTAAAGGTCAGATTCATATGATAATTTGAGTGTAAGATAATCAATATTTTCGCAGCCTTTTTGTTCATTTTTCCTTTGGATGCCAATAATTCTGGAGGCACTATATCATTTCCTGAATTCTGTTTTTCTCTCTCCGCCCCCTCACATTTATTTACATTGTTTATTAGATCCCTTTGCTGATGCCACTAAGGGTGACAACTTACTCCCGTCAGGGACTGAAGATAAAATCCACATAAGGATACAGCAACGAAACGGACGCAAGACCCTGACCACTGTGCAAGGAATCGCAAGTGATTACGACAAGAAGAAGCTTGTGAAAGCTTTCAAGAAGGTAATAAGACCTTTTCTGTTTACAGCTAGTTATGGTGAGAAGCAACATTCATTCCTTACAGTAAATCATCCTAAATTGTTGTGGTGTATGGCTTGTACCCTTTGCTGAATTCAACATTTGTTTGCTGAGTCAACAGGTCTGTTTTTATCAGAGATACCATATCATTTTAAGTTGCGTTACGATACATATTTGTCCTCCCTAACAATGCGTATCATTTCCATCGTTATCGTTTGCTTGTAGAAATAATTAAATGAGGAAATGGGAGGTTCCATGGTCAGTAGTCTGAGGAACATAACGCTCCGCCCAACAAACAAATCTCGTTCAGGGTGTCATGCTGCTTCATGCAGTTGCTAAGCTAATAATCACAACAATTATTTTCATATGGACTGATTTTTCTTTTTTCTTCAGTAAGGCCTTTCACTCTGCCTCTTACTCTGATTTTATTGCTTGACCTGAAACATCACTTAGGAATTCCCCAAAGCCCTTTAGCTAGAGCAATATTTCTATTGTTTAACAGTGCTATCTGTCATTGGTATTTGTTTGACTTTCAAGTGACGTCTAAATCAGACTTTGGAATGACTCATTCCAGAAGATGCTTTGGGCTCATGTTACATTCAGATTGTGATGTACTGAATGCAATTAGGAAGGCTACTCAGACACATAAAGGCCACTTTCTACTTCTCATATTGTCTGTTATTAATTTACTCAATTATTTGACAGGCTTTTTCTTAGACCTCTCATTGGAATTATTGTCAGAAAACAAGGCAATGTTTTTTCATCAACGGTTGTTTTCATTTTCATATGCATGTTGTGACTAACTGGGGTTGTCTTTGTTTTGCCTGACAGAAATTTGCCTGCAATGGTACTGTGATTGAGCACCCAGAGTACGGCGAGGTTATCCAGCTGCAGGGAGACCAGAGGAAAAACATCTGCCAGTTCCTCCTGGAGGTAGGCCTCTGATATTTGGTAGTGTTTTTTGAAATTATTATTTTACTTGTATTGAAATAACAATGTAATAGGCAAGTTGACACATTCTTTTCCAGGAATTTCCTGGGGAATAGTTACAGAAGTAGAGGGGATGAGATCAGATCATTTCAAACTTTCGATTGTCGGAGTGAACATAAAGTAAAATTTACTTACAGAATTCACTCTGGGGAAAGTGTAATCTATTCTGATTTCATAGACGATGAGTGAGTTTCTCTACACCCTTCAACCTCGCTTTTGATCCCTGCAGTAAGTCTCCATGGTTGTATACTATGTTCTGAAATTGCCCACAATGCACTAGGATCACATACAATTTCTTTCCCATCATAGGCTCCTAATCAACTGAGTGAAGTCCAGTAGTCCAAATCTTTCATTTGGTAGTCAGGACACTATTCATGTCCGATTACAAATACAGAACCCCATGCAGAGCAATGTCCCCTTCACTGCTCTGGGCATTGGTATTGGATTTCTTGATCAGAGAAATTAGTGGCCTCTACTGGTCCTCCAACAGCAAAATATAATTGTCTTCGTTATCAGATCTTACTTAAGTACTGTACATCATTGTATACGTTTGTTTAACATTATCAATATGGAAATAGAAAAAACACAGGTACTGCAACAATACCTAAGTTGTGATAAAGTTTTTTTTCTGAAGTGAAACTTCACATAAGCCATTTTATGCAAGGAAGCTCTGTACGGTTTAACTGATTCCAATGCGAGCGCTAAAACACTGGATCCCCGTTCACAATCAATGAAGGGTAGCGAAGTGGGAGGGGGGACTGGGTGGCAATGCGAGTGCATGGTGGAAAGCAAATTAATTGGTCAGATAATGTTGAAAAGCTGGGAACCCACACTGGAATACTTTACCATACATTGTTTCTGATGTTTAGGGGATTAGTTTAACAACCGCATTAAGCAGCATGTCAACCTGTTCCGTCTACTGGCGGGAGCGTTAATACATTCATTGACCAACCTGCTCCCTTCTCCTTTTCTGGTTACTTTATCTGGCTTTTTGAAACTTTATGCAAATCTCCAGGGATGTTTGCCAGGCACTGACCAATCACACGTTTTTAGGGTGTCCCATTAGAATGTCCGTGTTGACAAATGTTAACCTAGAAAATGGACCACAAACTGCTTTTAAAACATCACACGATGACTGCAGTAGCCAGGAGTGTCCTCAGTTTTTTTTTTGTTTTTTTTTTATTCATAATGGTGATTAGAAGATAAGGTATAAGCGTGAAGATGATTCATTCCAACACAGTAATCACAAAATGAAATTCCCTGATAATAACAAGTCCTATTTTCTAAATCATAGGACATTTCAATGACATGACAACTATCATATGTGAAGAAAAACTATTGCCTTTTTGTAATTTTTGTAATGGTAACCTAAAAGTTTCAGTTATTCTTTACGTGTGTGAATGCATTCCATAGATTGGATTAATTTTTTTTTTTTTTTTTTAGCAGCAATTATCCTTTTATTAACCGCAGGCTTCCTCATACAACCATACTATGTTTAAGACTTTAAGAGATGCTGCAAATTCCTCCTGGTAAACCTACAAGTGAGCAAATTCAGGCGAACCAAGTGTGGCTATCCAGATTTTTATATAAAGATAAAACAAAGGGTCAGGCTTTGGTCTGCACCTAATATACTATTTGTTTAACCCCTCGTGTAAAAAAAAAAGGCAGAATGTAAATAAATGTAATTTCACTTTTAATAGGAGTATTTACAAGTAGGAGCAGATCAGCATAATATTGCAGTAGGTTGCATGCTAGCACTAAAAGCTCCTAGTGGTTTTTTTTCTTGTTTCTTTTTTGTGTGTAGCCTGATTTCTATCTGTTTTCCCCTAGATCGGCATTGTCAGGGAGGAGCAGTTGAAAGTTCATGGATTTTGAAGGAATGCTGTTACTTCAAGACCAGGACCTCATCAGCTTTAGTCTTTCCCCCGTTAATGTGCGTTGACCAATAAAGTTTAGCAACAAGCCTGATGTAACGCAATAAAAACACAATGTCCCCTTTTTCAAAGCGGAAAACTCAAATCTCGGCTCTTATTCACTAATTCTCCTTTTAAATCAGACTCTATTCAAGTTATGATGCCAAGCTGACTTGACCCAGTTCCTCATCAAGCATGTTTTCTTTTTAACCATCCATTGACAAGTAAGCAAAACATAACAGAAAAGTGAATTGCATGTCTGAAATGTATAAATAACATGCACATAACTTGAAAGATAATGTTAAGGAAAAGGCTTTGACTGGCCTAGTTAGCTTGTTAGTATATTTGACTGGATTAACAAACTGAATAAAATTATTTCATTTTAGGTTAATGCACGATGTGAAAAAATGCTTAGATTCTATTTAAATAATTTCTCTCAACATAGAAATTATTGATTTTAACTTTCAGTTTATGCACATATAATTTAGTATTTTATTAATGATTAACAATATGTGTTCGTTAATGTAGTGATTGAAAGGAGGAGAACAATCCCAATAAAGTGGTTGCCCCCATGTTGTCTGGTGACAAGGTGAGTGACAGTGTATACATTTGTCCTCTATTTGTCACATAGTTGGAAAATGCTGATAGAACTTTCACTCTCCTGTAGTTATGCAAAATCTACCTTCTAACCTGAGCAATTTAGTGTATGCACTAAAGTGCACTTAGTCTTCACTGCCCAGTAAACCATCTGTGTTGACTGATGTGACACCTATCTATGCAATACCACTGGTTTTATTTTATATCAGACTTTCTGTACACTCAGAACTTTTGGATAGTGATGTAGTTGTGTATGTTATTTTCTTGTTCAGATTAGTTACACCCGACTGAGCGCTGCAGAGCAAACTAGCGCTAGCGGCACTGGTAAACAAATACTGCAAATGTAGCAATAACTACAGATTAATCACATCTGTTATCGGTCTAGAACAAGTATAGAACTATCTGTGACATCAAAAAATTCTATGACATCAATACAGTTTTATTTATAGTTCATGGAAAACTGTCCTGTATCGTCCTTAATTGCATGAGAAACTGTATATATTTTATTAATTTATTATATCAATGATTATCAACTGTTTTTAATACTCTGAATGAACCATAATGAATAAAATTATAAAATCAGATGACAAACATTGTTTTTGTTGCATGTGCTCTTTTTCTTCTCAGATATCTGAAATGTACTTTGTGAGTGTAATGGCCCTGGTAATGCCTTTAGATTATCTTTTAAATAATTATTCTTCACTTAACAAAAGAAACATGTAATTGCACAGAGCCTGCCATGACTGGCAGTACTGTATGTCAACAATTCTATAGTATAGGCCTAGTGTTGCTCATCTGAATTTCCATTAATTTTTCAATCCAGCCTAACTTCTAGTAGGGTACAATTTGCTAGCGAACATTCCACTAAAGACAGGTACCCAGAATACCTAACACTGACTTTTTTAGTTAATTGTTTGTCAACAGATATAGCTAACAGCTCATTTCCATCTAGTCCCACAGGCAGGTGGAGATTTACGAAAACATCTATACCAAACAGGCAAGAAAGAATTGTCATAAACAAAAAATTGCATCATACCGCATCATAACATAGAGACACTGTTTCAGTGGTATCATAACATAGAGACACCGGTTCAATGGCATCATAACATAGAGACACCGGTTCAATGGCATCATAACATAGAGACACCGGTTCAATGGCATCATAACAGAGAGACACTGCCTCAACGGCGTCATAACATGGAGAGACTGCTTCAGTGGTATCATAGAGACATCCTGACAGAATAGACTTTGACAACTCTGTTGTTTGTGATTCTCTAACAGCCAACCCTCAGCCTCACTAACAATTTTTGAATTCCACTGTCTCTTGACCAGCAGCAGCTGTTGTGTCTGTTAACTTGTCGTTGCCTGCCAGACAGTCATCAGTCCTACAGTCTGTCTGGGAGTAGTCTCTCTGATAAGACTCAAGGCACCCTGCAGTGGCTATGAGAGACTATAGTCTAGTTAATAATCGTCATCAGTTGAGTTGTGAGACTGCAGCAGCTCAGACAGACGGTCGAGGGAGTGATGCCTCAAAGCCCCAGGCTACCCACCGTCCTTCCTGTGCCACTATTCATTCATCCTAGAAGATGACAGAGAAATGGGCAAAGTTAATGATGGATGTCTTATAGTGCTCACCAGGCAATTTTCTTTCTCTCTGCCATACTTACTATTAATGACAACAACATTTGTCAGAAAGCAAGATGCCTCTGATTTATATTTTGTCTTTTTATTGTAAGCGATTTAATTACTCTTTTGGCAACCCTCTTGGTATTTGGCAACCATTAAATTGAGATTGTTTTAATATTTCAGACAAAAAGGCATTGAATGGCCATTCATATGCATAGTAGAGGTATCAACCACATGTAAAACAGCCATTATTGGGTACTATATTTGACATTCAATGCAGTCCATCTATTCTGTTTGATATTTGCCACAGGCAAACCATGCACAATGTTGTCAGTAAAACTATATTAAACATGAATGCACTGACATATTTTATTTATTTTTAAATTTGCTCAAAACCCCTTTTTCAATGTTATGTTCCTTCGCTAGTCTTCTGCTCCCTGTTGCTCTGCTCTTGCTGATGCCAACTGTTTGTGCAGGCCTTGACCACCAGAGGCAGAAATAGGTGCAGTTGTCTTAAAGGCTGACTACATACATGAAAATCAAACAATCAAAATGACTAATTCTCAGAATGAACACAAGGGTGTTCCTAGAGTGTTGCATCGATGATACTGATCCTCCTCCAGATTTTGTGGGTGTCGTTTTCACCAGAGTGTTGTTTTGGAGGGAAGATGTAGATCTTTGTAGTGAAATATAAAATGTTTTATGTGCATACGCATATGCAAGCATGAAATGTCATGGGGAAATGACATGGTGCAACAACTGCCAGGTGAAAAGGAGCAAACAAAACATCTCTTCTGTTTATTTCTATTTTTATTTATTTCTTCTCCTGTCATCTGCTTTTCTTTGTGCGTTTGGTTATTGCACATCTGTACATTTATTTTCTAGCCCCTTGGGTTATGTTTTAAATTCTTAAGCCTATACCATCTGTCTGTTCAAGCAATTAGTCTGTTATACCGTTTTTCAGAAGAATCATCAAATATATTTTCAAATGACTCTTGTAGTTGTTCCATGTTATCATCTTTGTAGTAATGCATGTTAGCTTACAGGCAGCCTGTAAAACCACATAAGCCTGGCGGGCTTTTGATGAAGTTCATGTTACCCAAATCCTGTTCCCTGGAGAAGCCTACCAGCAATAGACATTAATATTGTACTTACTAATTTATGCAATCACCAGACCCAGGTGCGTCTTTAATTGATGCTCCCCACATCTGGAGTGTGGCTGTGTAACCCTGTGATCAGGACAGCCTGTCAGGTAACCAACAGAATGCTCTCACAGTGAAAAAAATCACTGTGGATGTGTCTGCTTTTGTTTTGTGGTATGATCCATTGTTATTATGTCAATGTGTAACATGAGCTGGCCATCCAAGCTATTTCATATATTAAAGCTAAGAATTCTTCCTCACAGTGATTTTTGTTTTTTTTATTATGGGGAAGGGATTTTCATGTTTTTTTTTTTGAGATTTCCCTAGTGTGGTATTGTGTGAATGCTAGTTATGTTTAGATTGCAACAGAACATCGGTTTATCCGTACACAGGAAGTCACGTTCTGTCAAAGCGCGACAGTAATAAACCAATGGGCTTACGGTACTGTGTTGTGTATTCTGGATTGCAATGTCTGTAATGCAGAGGTACGACCCGAAGTTTCTTTGAGATCGAGCTTGTAACATCCCGAAACAAGAGACTGTCGAATGCTGCAATAAATAATTGAATCATTCTTTCAACACTATACGAACGGCTGATTTCTTACACTAACCCCAACACCTCTAATGGCTCAGAGTCAAACAACTCCAGTCTAGTTGAGTTCATAAACTTGTCGTGTCTCTCACTCCCACCAGATGGCGATGTTTTATTGATATGCAATAAAACATTCCCCAGGCAGGGAACTCATTGAGAGTCCTTTATGTATGCTTATTTGTTGGAAAACACTTTCTCCAAAGCACTTTCCCTTCAAACTCCTTTGTGGTATTTTAATTTTCTTAGAATAAAGTATGTATCTTTATTGGCTGTAAATTATGTAAGACACATACTTTATCATGATTTTATAGTTTGTGTCCATGTTTAGAAATAAATTATAAATTAATGCCTACACGAATGGATGTAAAGCAGCTCAGAATACAACAGGAGAATAAGGAAATGTATGAAAACCAAACAAAAGCAGTGAATAACAATAAGACAAAATTAACCAAATAATCAAAGTCAATGTACACAACAGTCAGAAGATGGTCATACAAAGCGTGTCTGAATACCGTAATGAATTGTGTAGGCCTACATGTTTATTCCTTAACCATGTTTTTAGACTGTTTGTAAAAGCACAGTAGGTGGCGCAATTAGTCTTGTCTTAGGCAATGTGTTCCAGAAGCTCTCAATGAAACTAGAAACAATATTTTCATGCATTATTACATTTGGTGAAGTAATGAATAATAAAAATAAATAAATAAATGTAACATTCGCTATTTCTCATAACTTGCTTTGTATGCGCCTGTGTATGTTTTCTCTGGTTCTCTCTGTCTTTCTCGCTCTGTCTCTCTTTCATTCCGTTTTCAGTCTCACACCCTGTTTGTGCGCATGTTTGTGCGTGTGTGGTACATCACAGGATGGTGTATGTGTCCTGACTTGAGTATTCGTGCCAAACCCTGGGAAGAGGCTCTGTGTCAGTAGAGACACAGCGGTAGTGACACTGCTGACGGAGCCATGCAGGCAAGCAGCCTCCGCTGCTAATAGCACTAAAGATCCCCAATTAAAAGTGGAGACAGGGGAATATGTGTTTTCATTGGCCCATGGACACTACCGTGGTCGCTGCCAGAGAATGGTTGGTTCAGTTATGTTGCAATATGTTCCTCTGAGCATTTCATTTAAAAGATTAGAAGTAAAGGAGGCCTATGAAAAATGTGTCTGCACATCAGGCCAACTGACCTGTCTCCCAGTCGTCCTTCTAACAGAAAATGTAGGCTGCCAAAATCAGAGGTGAGGAAAAAGAAAACAATATGTCAACTACTTTTCGTTATTTGTCCACTGTTGAGGCAGCTGTGAGGTGCAGTGTTCAGCCGTCCCTCTCAAACCGTGGATGACAGCGAGGGAATTAAACGATGTTAAGTCACGCCGTATTTTCTCAAATAACTGTCGCTGTGGTGGCTGCGCTCAGCGGGGGTTGCGCTTTATTCGTCGCTCTTCTTCTTGAGGAAATGTCTATGATGACAGGTGCGAATACCCCATAACCAGAAAATACACAGCCTTTTAAGCTTAATGTAAAGACAGTTGAATCCTGTCCACGGAAGTCACCAAGAGTCCTAGTTTGAAATAATGGAATACATTTCAGCAACGATACAGGCTTTTGTGCTTGATTTTCAATCGTGACTAGTATTGTGGTAGAAAGCATTACATTACATTACAACTCTATACATCTGGTATGAATTAGGTGTGATTGTCAATGGGTGAGTACATAGTTGATTTGGCTATCCATTTATTGCCATCCAGGCAGCCCCTCCCTTGGAGCTGTCCAAAAATATTTCATTTGCTAAAAACAGATTATTTCCCCCCTCCTCCTCACTCTTTTTTTGGGTATTACACTTTTTTCTCTCTTTTTTGGCCATGTCAAACTTTTAAAAAGTGGTTTTAAATAGCTTGACATGACTAATGACAGAAACATGTTCAAATCATTGTTGAAGAAGTCCTTCGAAGACAAATGAATTTTCAGCAGAATAATTAACTTAATTAACAAATTTGCATGCATATTCATCAAGCTATTGAAGTCTCTGCAGCCTGGCTTGATGAACACTGCAGTAATAACCATCTCATTTACATTCTGCCACCCAATGCCATTTGTAGATGACGATGAGACAAAAAAGGGACGTGCCCTCACATACTCAAAACTTCTCTTAATGGATCATGCTCAGTCAAATCTATAGATGTTAGCAATATTTCACGTTGTACATTCACTGTGAAATCTATTTTGATGTAGAGGGAGATCCATCCAGAGACCCCCCCCTCCCCGCTCCCTGTCTCCCCGTCTCTCTGAACCCGCTGTGCGGTGCCTGGTCCTGGGGTGCAGCTCTGCTACCCCCCCCCCCCCTCAACCTCTCTCCTGGGTTTAATGCTGGCAATGGTCCCT
>JACXGI010002771.1:22274-50868 GCA_016801175.1 Esox masquinongy | reverse complement strand
CATTCCTGCAATCAAGCAGCTTCGAGGCAGCACTGCCTACCACTCATATACTGGTGTGTGTGTGTGTGTGTGTGTGTGTGTGTGTGTGTGTGTGTGTGAGAGAGAGAGAGAGAGAGAGAGAGAGAGAGAGGGAGAGAGAAAGAGAGAGAGACAGGCAGAAAGCAGAACGGATAATACTGCCAAACTGAATGACATTCTACTTATTTTACTGCCTATTGGTCACCCAAAGTCTATTTGTTTGTGCTTTTGTTTTTCAGCTTGATGTTTGAAACCGAACACAATAATACAGGATGACCATATCACCATATCTGTGAGCTACGGTGCTTTCTTACAAACTGACTGACCTCCTTTGGCCAAACACACAAACGAACACACACCCCAAATCCCTTCACCATAATTTCTAAACAAAAACAAGACTTGAAAGGGTCCGGATTATTTAATTGTTTTGGGGGGAAGGTGGCACGTGACCAGAGCAATATGGCATCAGTAGAAACACTCCTTGTACCTCAGAAGTATAGGCCATCATCCCATTTAAGTCGTCATCCAGAGCAGTGCCACACTGTGCCCGTTTGATGGTGGCACAGACAGAAAAGTTCTGAAGAAAGTCCTAAACCCATGCGCAGAGGGAATTTGATTAGCTCTATGTATTATCTTCCCAGTGAGTGATGGAGCTGCTCACCATCTGTCCTCGGTTTCATTTGCATCGTCAACACCTGCCTGCGTGTTTATCGCTTAGACTTTTTATTCATCCTTTATTATTTTTTTTATTTCTATTATTTATTTTTTTACTTTAATGAAATCAACAACAAAAAAAGTGTTATGAGAAGAATTAATTTGTTGCCTGGGAGCAATGGGGGAGTGTATTTGTTCATTTCATTTTAAAAACATTAACACACTGTCTTTGAACATGAGGAAATAAGTGAGAAAAAACCCATTTGAGACATTATGCCAAAATAAACCAAAGCATGGAATTTTACATAAAAAAAAAATAAACACATTTATTGAACAAGGATATCGCCCACTGTTCTGGACATGTGCTTGTAATCATTATTCTCCAATGATGCGGAGCAATGCCCAGCTATGTAGTTTAGTCTTTCGTTCCTGCATTAATGTCGTCAGAATTGCGTGTCGAGTTGATGTTGTATGATTAAAAGTGTTTTTACAGAGGTCACCTTCTTCCTACCAATGGAACATAATAGCCCATCTCCTCACAGTAAGAATTCTCAGAAGAGACTATAGGACTGCTACTCAGTGATAGTGCGTACATGTTTAGCCTATTGTCATCTGTTTTCCCTGTGTTCCTGTTTGTTCTAGGTGGGTGTTGTCTGGGCCTGCCTGTGTGTCTTTTTGTGTGTGTCTTTCAGTGTGAGTGTGTTTCTGTTCATTTTGTGTCCTCCATCTATTTCTTTTCTTCTATTGCCTCTGCCTGTACCTCCAGCTGGAGATATATGGACTAGTCTGACATTTTGTTGGATCACGACCAAAATACCACTCTTTTCTTCTATTATACCCCCCACCCCCCCAACATCATGGACAGACTACCGACACCTCCGTCCTCCCCTTCTGTATTCCCTCGCACGCCTCCTCCCCCTCCCATATGCCTCCATGGTGGGTAGACATGGCAGCAGCAGTGAGGCATATAGACCAATGGAATCCTGGGATTGTACTGGGTCCCTCAGGAAGGCATTCCATAGTGCAGTTGGGGGGTGGCCCCGTGCCAGAAGGAGAGCACCATGGTCTATCCCAGACTTGCATCCCCTGTGAATTATTGTGTAGTATGTAGGCCTCGTCTCAGCCAGAACAGCCCATCTCCTGTTCCTCTTGTGTGAGGTAACTTCACATGCAAGTGCGTCTACTGGACAGGATGTTAAGATTGGCTGTATTTCTTATTAAATTTGACCGTGTCATTGTTGACCTTACCAAAATATCCCCCCATTCTACCATGATGTCTCATGAGAGCTTTGACTATTTATCATATCAGCGCCAACCCAAATCAGTCAGTGATTTCAAACTTCTTGGCCGGCTCTGCTTACGCAGTCCAGCAAAAACAATTGTTTTTATTAACCGCCACAGTAATGTGGTAGGGCTGACATGAGTTGATTATGCACTGTAGAGTCCATGCCTTTTTATACTCGCTTGTTAATTTCCTGTGTGAAATTATTTTACGATTCCAATTCACAACGTTATTCAGAAACTTGATGCATACATATTGCATTTTTGCCAATAAGTTTGCTCTTGATTTAATCAATACTTTACTGTTTAATCATATTACTTTTTCTAGTATTGGTTCTGCTCTTTCTGGTGGATACAGTTGGAATTGTAATCAACTCTGTATCGGTTCATTTAAGAAGAAGAAATCCATTTAAGGATTATTTTTAATTCACCAAAGATGTTTGCAACTGAGTAATGATGAAAATACCTGTTTTAGAAATTGGATTTTCCTCTCTTAGAAGCCTGCTGGTGAAGCAGTGTCAATTTATAATTTCTATATTATTGAGACTTTAGGTGAGGGGTTCTAAAGCTTTGATATTTCAGGTTTTAGTCTATGGAGATGTTGTAAACTTGTAAGTAGCAAATCACAAATACACTGCTCAAAAAATTAAGGGAACACTGAAATCACACATTGGGTCTCGGCAAACAAAATATATTTAAGATCAAAATCATTACATTGTGTAATTCGTTGAGAACAAAATGATGTAACAATAGCCAATGGAAACCAAACTCACCAACCGCTTGAGGGCTGGATTCAAACTCATACCAAAAATCTAAGTAAACAATTGAAATCATAGGCTGTTCCAACTTGTGTGAATTTCATCATACACCATACACACTCCTGAGTCATAATGTGACTCAGGAGTGTGGATGGCCCCCACATGCCTGTAGGCGCCCCCGACAACGTCTGGGCATGCTCCTGATGAGACGGCGGATGGTGTCCTGTGGGATCTTCTCCCAGACCTGGACCAGGGGCATCAGTGAGCTCCTGGACAGTCTGTGGCGCTACTTGTCAGTCTGTGGCATCAGATGCACCGATACATAACGTCCCAGAGGTTCTCAATTGGATTCAGGTCTGGGGAACGTGAGGGCCAGTCAATGGCATCAAGGCCTTCGTCATCCAGGAACTGCCTACACACTCTGGCCACATGACGCCGGGCATTATCCTGTACCAGGAGGAACCCAGGGCCCACTGCTCCAGTGTAAGGTCTGACGATGGGTCTGAGGATTTCATCCTGGTACCTAAAAGCAGTCAGGTACCGTTGGCTAGCACATGGAGGTCTGTGTGACCCTCCAAGGATATGCCTCCCCAGACCATCACTGACCCACCGCAAAACCGGTCATGCTGGATGATGTTGCAGGCAGTATAACGTTCACCACGGCTTCTCCAGACTCTTTCATGTCTGTCACGTGCTCAGTGTGAACCTGCTCTCATCTGTGAGCAAACCTTCTTGCGACAGCACATATGGATGTGCCATCCTGAAGGAGCTGGACTACCTTTGCAACCTGAATAGGCTATAGGTACCATCTCATGCTACCAGTAGTGACAAGGACACTAGCAAAATGCAAAACTAGAGGAGAATCTGTCAAGAAGGACAAGGAGAGAGCAATTGTCTGTGGCCACCACCTGCAAAACCATTCCCTTTTTGGGGGTTGTCTTGCTGTTGCCTCTCCAGTGCAC
Source organism: Esox masquinongy (assembly GCA_016801175.1). Classification (NCBI taxonomy): domain Eukaryota; kingdom Metazoa; phylum Chordata; class Actinopteri; order Esociformes; family Esocidae; genus Esox; species Esox masquinongy. The sequence continues at coordinate 47,195 of JACXGI010002771.1, read as the reverse complement.
CTGTTATCACTTTTATTTGCACCAAAACAGGTGACATTGATTCACGATTGCTTATGCTTCCTAACTGGACAGATTGATATCCCTGAAGTTGAATTGACTTGTTGTTATACTGTGATGATTACGTGTTCCCTTCATTTTTTTTTAATATACAGCGAGTCAAATACGAATACATAATTCAACTGTCAAATAAAAATCACTGTCAAGAAATATATGCATATAGTTTCACAAACATATGTCAAAATCCCAAAACAAATGAATTGTTAACAAAAACAAAGGATGATAAGCAAGTAAATGTAAGATCTTTTTTTAAATGTAAGAACATGTTTTTGTGAATGTTACAGCATTTGGTACCTACATTTGTATACCTACATACAGATTTGTGACTTGCATTGGATTTATGTATACCTACATACAGATTTGTGACTTGCATTACATTTGTGAGTAGCCTTACGTATTTGTGAGTTGCTCCAAATATTTGTGAGGGCCACTACATATTTGTGAGTAGCATTGCATATTTGTGAGTCACATTTTACGGATCAGTTGCATACGGAATCCAGATCAGGAACTCCTTAGTTCTGGTTATGCTTAGGCTCCAGAATGCCTATACAGTATGTCTAAAATGTACTTTCAAAATTACACAGCACATAATTACTTGTATAAATAAAGTGTTGGATTGTAAGTATGATTTATGTTTACACATTTTACAATTCAGCATATTTTTCGGCTCACATTGTGTAGGCTTTAGTTTTCAAACGATCAAGACAAACATTGAACATTTGAACATTTATGGATGGAAGTCAGTCGCAGGTGTCTTTCAAGTTTTCATCACCCAGTTAGATAATTGAATAATGTCTTTCAACTCAGTCAAGTGTAACAGGGTGAAATTGTAAAGCATCCTATCAACCTATGCTATGTGTTTTGGTAGTTGCTAAGTTAAAAAAAGTGTTGCTGTAGAAGACCGTACCATTCGATTAGAGGGGTGGGCAGTCAATAGTTTCTCAAACTTTTAGTGTTTAAATTTATAGTTTTTTTCTTACAAATGAGATTGCAGTAGCCTTACGCATTAAATGTACCTTTCTGTACAGGTGGATACAATCGTTTTATCCGATATAAGATTTCATAGGTTTTCTTGTTTTTTCTCCCCTATTTGCATGTTCGTGCCATCTGCTCTTCAGTCCGAAAGATACAACTGATGAGCCTGTATACGTTTTCAGTCTGTATAATTTTGATGCAAAGATTGTGTTAAAATAATTATCACAATAATTAAATTCTTGATTCAGTTATGTTGAGGTATTATTGTGAAAGTGTGTATGTATTACTTTCCAAAATTAAGGCACGCATTTTCGTGTTTTGCATAGTTCATAAATCGACACGTGTAACTGGCTGTGGAGGATAGACTGACCTTTGAATGCTTAGTTGGCACGTGTTGGTATGGCCTTTGTTTAACAACTCCAATGCATTTAGAAATTCAATATGCATTATTAGTTAAATTGTACTTAACAAAAGAGAAAAATAAGTTTGAATACATTAGAGGTTTAAGAGAACTTTTGGATTATTGTGCGTAACCTGGAAATGTTTTGCATTTAGCTGAAAAATATTATGTACTCTTTCCCTTTAGTGAATGCCATGACTGTCTTGTCAAAAGCCTGTTATATACTGTGATACATTCCTGCTACAGGGAAGTCAGTTCGCTGTATCCGTTTTATTTATTTTATCTACTCATGTTTTTTATCTTATTGCACATTTACATTGTGATCACACGAGTCCGAAAGAAACAACTGATGAGCAGTGAATGCCGTGACTGTTATTTATTGTGAATAATATAGTGATATTGTATCTTTCTGCTGCAGCTGACACTTAAGCTATCAACCCAAGATCCTAGTGTACGAGAGTTTATTTGCCTCAGTCTGCAGTCGGTTACTCAAGTCACCTAATTGACAATGTAAACTAGCTGAGGATGAGACGAGATAACGAGCTAATGTACTGTTACGACATGCCAGAGGTAGTTAAAAAATCAACACGTTAACTACACATTGACTACTGTAGCAACAAAACATCCTTATACTGTAGCTAATTGTGTGTGTGTACCAATATTATTATTGTCTGAATATCTCCCTTTGTGCCCTACTATAATATACTACAGATTGTATTATGTATTAGGTGACTTGATTAAGTAGAAAGACTGACAAAATTCAGTATGCTAACTGGGTGATGGAAACTGGGAAGTCACCCGCGACCAACTTCCATCCACCATGTTTAAAGTCAATGTTTGTCTTGATTGTTTCGAAATTACACAAAAGGCTGGTGAGCTATAGAAATCAACAACATACAGCCTAAAATGATGCTGAATTGTAAAATGTGTATACATAAATCATACTTATTACCAGACACTTTATTTACACAAGTAATTATGTGCTGTGTTATTTTGAAAGTTTGTTTTAAACATATAGGCGTTCTGGCGCCTAAGCATAACCAGAACCAGAGAAGTCCTAATCTGGATCCCACATGCAACTGATCCATAAAATGTAACAGACAAACATGCAATGCTATTCACAAATATGTAGCGGCCCTCACAGATATTAGATTAGATTCAACTTTATTGTCACTGAACAAGTACAAGTACAGTACAAGGAAATGCAGTTAGCATCTAACCAGAAGTGCAAATAGAAGAGGGCATGAAATGTACAAGTAGTTACAAGTATTAAGTATGTATATGTATATTAAGTATGTATATTACAAGTGGAATATATAGATGTGCAATGAAGGCAAATGGCAATACTTAACATGCAATTAAGGCAAATAGAGGAGGTATTAAGCATAGTGTAGTGTATGTTACAAATGGGATAATAGTTGTGCGGGTACAAATGGCAATTCTAAATGGCACTCTAGATGTGTTCTCGAGGCAAATTGAAGGACTAAGGTAGCATGTGCAACTGGGATGCAGAGATAGCAGCAATGAGATCCCCAAGTTAGACATGCGTATGTAACAACTGTAAAAATGCAAGCACAATGGCACTTCTAGATGTACAAAGAGGCAAATTAAATGTGCAAGGTGCATGTGCAACTGAAATGCAGGGATAGCAGCAGTAAGGTTCCCGAGTTAGACACATACCTGTAACAACTGAAATCTTCCATTATCAGACTTTGCAAGGCAATGTCAGAGTAGTACAAAGGGAGTAGTGCAACAAGGTCCCTGAGAGGCGGGGGGTGGGGGGGGGTATGGTTAGTGAGGGGTCACAGAGTTCACAGAGTTCTCTGGGTCACAGAGTTCTCTGGGTCACAGAGTTCAGCAGGGTTACAGTAGATGGAAAGAAACTGTTCCTGAGCCTGCTAGTGAGGGAACAACAAGACTTGTACCACCTGCCTAATGGTAGAAGGGCAAACAGTTTGTGGGATGGATGTGAAGTGTCCATGATGATCCCGCACACCCTGCACAGACATCGCTTGTGCTGGAGGTCTATGATGGCTGGAAGCTGGGCACCAGTGATGTGCTGGGTGGTTTTCTCCACCCGTTGCAGGACTTGCCTATCGGCAACAGAGCAACCGCTAAACCACACTGTGGTGCAGTTAGTTAGAGTGCTCTTGATTGTGCAGCGGTAAAAGTTCACAAGGATCTTGGAGGACAGGTGGGCTTTCTTCAGCCTCCTCAAAAAGTACAGGCGCTGCTGCGCCTTTTTGACCAGGGCTGAGGTGTTGAGGGTCCAGGAGAGGTCCTCAGAGATGTGGACACCCAGGAATTTGAAGCTGGACACATGCTCCACCTCAGTGCCATCGATGTGAACTGGGGCGTGACTGCAGCCTTTAGACTTTGTGTAATCCACAATGAGCTCCTTGGTTTTCTTTGCTTTGAGGGCCAGGTTGTTGTCAGCGCATCATGCCGCCAGGCGCTTGACCTCCTACTTGTAGGCTGACTCGTTATTGTCACTGATCAGGCCTACCACCGTGGTGTCATCTGCAAACTTGACGATGGTGTTGGAACTGTGCACAGGAACGCAGTCGTGGGTGAAGAGGGAGTACAGGAGGGGGCTCAGCACACAGCCTTGTGGAACACCAGTGTTCAGAGTCAGGTGAAGTTGTCTAACCTCGCAGACTGGGGTCTGTTGGTTAGGAAGTCCAAAGTCCAGTTGCAGAGAGAGCAGCTGATCCCCAGGTCATGGAGTTTGTTGACCAGCCTAGAGGGAATGACCGTGTTGAATGCTGAGCTAAAGTCTATGAATAGCATTCTTACGTAGGTGTTGGTTTTGTTCAGGTGGGTCAGGGCAGAATGTAAAGCTGTGGAGGTGGCGTCCTCTGTAGACCTGTTCTACCAGTAGGCAAACTGGTGGGGATCAGTGTTGGGGGGAGGCAGGACTTAAGGTGGGCCAAGACTTTCGAAGCACTTCTAGTCTTTAGAAGCACTTCATGATTGTGGGGGTAAGTGCGACAGGTCGGAACTCATTCAGGCTAGACGCAGTCAGCGGCACTGGCACAAATATGTGGATCAACTTACAAATATGTAAGGCCCTCACAAATGTAATGCACTCAAATTAAATCTGTAAAATGCAGGTGACAAATGCTGTAACATTCACAAAGACCTGATTCAACATAAATAGTCTTATATTTATTTGCTTATCATCCTTTGTTTTTGTTAATGATTCATCATTTGTTTTTGGATTTTGACATATGTTTATGAAACTATATGCATATATTTCTTGACACTGATTTTTATTTGACATTTGCATTACATATTTGTGACTCACTCTATATATTTTTTACTTGCTATTTACAAGTTTACAACAACAGAAATCTATCTCCATATTAGTCCTCCAGATTCATGCTGTCATTTAAATGGGCCTGTATTTTAGCAGTTTTTTCAACTGTTTTTTCTTTCATATGACTAAAAAAAGGATTCTTGTAGAATTGTTAGGATCTTGAAAAAATATGTAAATTGCGATATAATCCCAGAATATTTATCAGAGTATGCATAGTTTGAGAGTATCCATAGTTTACTTTTTTTGCTATGTTTCCTCCAAAAGTTAACAGTTGCAAAGTTGTTAGACATTTACAGTATGCGTACACCAAGCACCTCAACTTTGCCATCTGGTCAGGATACCATATGGCAATACAGTACATTTATCACTGTTATGCGACAAGAGAAGCTGAGGAAATTATCCATATCCTCTATTCGACCACTCAATGTGAGCGATTTAATGATTGAAAACTTGTCATCGGCATTCACTGACACCGTCTTTTCTAAACCATTCATCTTTAGCCCCTCAATGTTAAAATGTGTGTTATTTTCATGTCTAGCAATGAAATGGCCATCATAAATAGGTATGGTGATGAAGAGCAACCTTGTTTTACGCCTCTTGAGCGGGTTCAAAGAAGAATGCATTATTTATTGTTTTAGATAAAGGCACGTTGTGCATGATTTTCATTCATGTTATGAGAGATTCTAAAAAAATGAAAAGACTTAATTAATTAATTTAGATTGACCATATCAAAGTTCTCTAATGTTGCCTCCAATATATCTTCCATTCAGAAAACCTGTCTTACCAAAGGGGTCTTCATTTTCACATTAACAATATTTCACAAATCTGATACAGATAAGCGAAACACACTGTATTTCAATTTTCTCTGTCATTTTACAGCTTGTTGCTTGCCTAAATCCTTGCAGATTTATGTGTAGTTACAGATTATTATAAAACATAGGACATTTTAAAATAAATGTAAAAAAGGTATTACACTTTAATGTTCTGTTGACGCCTTGTCAGTGTTTGTAAATAAAGAGATTGTAATGAATGCACACAGACAAGGATGGCTGGATCCAAGCACAGAGCGCAGGACATTTATTTGGGAGTTACAAATGTATATCAATGGACAGGCTGGCACAAAGTTGAAGGGCAAGCAGAAGGTTGGTAACTGGGTATCAAAGTAGACCAGAAGCCGCAGTACAGAAGGGGATAATCCAGAGAGGTGGTCAGACAGGCAGGCATAGGTCGGGATACTAAAATAGACTTTCAAACTTTTCAAAGACAAAAAGAGAATACTTCACAAACAGCCGTAGAGTTGCAATCTCACAAACAATACCTCACAAGGACAGGGTGTTAATGACCAGGCTAAATAGTGTCTGCCAGAAGAGGATGGAGAGCACAGGTGAGTGGTATTTTGGTGATTAGTACTCAGGTGATAGGGATCTGCTGTGAGGGGTGCGTTCAGGAGATTGGGATCTGCTGGGAGTGGTGCGTTCACCAGCTTGGTTGGAAGGTCGAGGATGAGTGGTGGAGGCAGACCTTAGAGATCTAGTCAAGAAGTCAAGAGGATGTTGATTTATTTTAGTGTCATTCAATGTTTGTGTTTCATAGATTGGCTATTTCAATTACATAAATTTGAAATCAAGATAGAAAATGATGCGCTAACATTACATGTTACAATAGCCCAACCTGCTTTCGTGACCTCCCACATGAGTACATGCAGAAATATGAAACATGTGTAGGTAACAACTCCTACACATCAGCCAGCACTGTGTAAAAAGAGGGACGTGAAAGCATGATCTGGTCATTGTTTATAACACAAAAAGCATATATCAAGTAGCATGCTTAAAATCATTAGGAAGTGGAGACTCCTTTGTATCCATGTTCAACTCATCTGAAGCAAATAACACTTACATTTCCTTAATGACTAAAATTATCTGCTGCAAGTTTTAGGGAAAATGTCTAAAATCAATTAAGTTTTATGGCAAAATGTTATAGCAACTTCATAACTAGTCTAGAATCTGAAACAGAGCTAGTCTTTGGCAAATATTTTTTAATAATGGCTGGTCAGTCATATTTAAATGCTTTACTCCAAGGCAAAAGACCCAAGCCAAGCCATACTGCTTCAGCCAGCAACAAGTTGAATAGTCCATTTCAGTAATCAGCCTGAAGGACTCAGACAGTTTGACGAAAAATACACATTTTTTGTACATTTATTTAACCAGGAAAATAAATCACTGAGATTAAAAATGTATTTTATAAAAGTGTCCTGGCCAAGACTATCTGGACTGGTCAAAATATTTAACAAAAATATTACACCTGAAAATTGAAATATTACACCTGATTTCCATGTTAGGTGAAAAAAAGGAACCACACATCACCTGGCTAATACCATGTTTATGGCGAAGCATGGTGGTTAAAGTGTCATGCTCTATCAGGGTGTTTCTCTCTGACAGGGACGGTGACACTGTACAGGATATAAGGAAAGACGAATGGAGTAAATTACAGAGAAGGCCTTGAAGAAAACCTGATATAGTGCACACAGGACCTCAGACTGGGGGGAATATTAATTTTTAAGCACGAAAACATCCTGAAGCCATGACAATGCTTCAGGACAAGTCTGTGATTTTCCTTGAGTGGCCCAGTCAAAGCTTGTGCTTGAACCCCATTGAACATCTGTGGGGAGATGTGATCACACTAACCATCCAGTCTGACAGAGCTAGAGAAGATGTGAAAGGAAGAATGAGAGAAACTGCCCCAGTTCAGGTGTGCAATGTTAGTAGAAGCCTACCCTAGTAGATTTGAAGCTGTGATCACTGCCAAATGTGCTTTTACAAAGCATTGAAAAAATGATCTGAATGCATATTTACATGAGATATTTCAGTTTTATTATTTTCGATACATTCTCACATATTTCTAAAACTGTGTTTTCGTTTTGTCATTATGGGTATAGTAAGAAGATTTATGGAAAAAATAAAAACATTTTATCAACTATAACTTATAAACAAAATTTGGAGAAAGTGAAGGGGTCTGAATATGTTCTGAAGGCACTGTGGATTTATCTAGCAGTAGTCTGCTCCTATATCACACTAAATGTGTCTGTGAACTAAATTAGTGCAGAATAAAACTGATGACATTTTTCTTGTGACTTAATGTCATTAGCATTTCGGGCTTAGCATTAGAAGATTATATAAATGGCTTTAAGTGTCTGACAACCCCTTTAAATGAAAGTTAATGTGGCTGTGATTAGCCTGTGCCTAGTGCAGACAAACTTCATGCAATTTGTCCCGACAGGAAGAGTTCGTGCATATTTAATCCCTGGCTCTGTATTTGTTCTAATGGTCACCCAGATGGATGAGGTCAAGGGATAGAATATATTTTCTAACACCACAAGTCTTCTTCTTGCACTGTAACATTTTTTATTTCTGTTATTTTACCTATACACACCCTGCTATACACCATGTCATATTAGTTGATTCCACAACATTTCAGTCACCACATTATGTCTTGGCCTACCAAACCATATCCCCCATCATGTTACTCCACATATATATCCACCCTGCCCTAGCCCACTGCATTGACAAGTATCTTCAGCGAGAGAGAGATTGTATACTTCTGTCCTATTTAATGTGCAGACACGCTGACTAGGTCTACCTCTCAGTAGTATTACAACATAAGAACCCCTGATTTAATTTCCCCAATGCCAAAACAAAATGTGAGAATGTGCCAAGTGCAGAAATAGGGGGTGTTTTTTTTCTGGCCAGGAAGGGTGCCAAGCCGACACCAATCTAATATGTAAACGAGTTATTGGCTGCCGATGCGGTGCAACTTCTGTTAGGAGGATCACCTGCACTCACAACCTCTCAATGGGTCGCCACACACACACACACACACACACACACACACACACACACGTACCACCCCTCTGAGGACTTGGTTTTCTGAAGGGCTTAGCTCCTTAAACCTTCTAATTAAAACAAGAAATCCCTCCTCCAAGACATCCACAGCAGCCCACCAGAAAAGATTATTAGGAATTTAATGGGGGACATTTTGCATCCCACACCATCTGAGACCCGGAACTTTTGGCATGATTTTGGGAATGGGGACAGAAAAGGGAGAGAGGGAGAGGGGTGAGTGAGGGGGAGAATAAGAGAAAGATGTGGGAGATGGAATGAGAGATTGAGTCATTAGGGAGAGAGACAGAGTGTGCAGTAGGGGAGAGAACGTGTCAGAGAGTGGGACATCTCTGATTCCAATAGAAGTGGAGGTGATGAGGAGTGGGCCACAGCCAAGAAGCCCCACACAGATAAATCACAACATTCTTCAGTTGTAATTAGGGGGACGGTATTATTAACAATGTATGGCAATCTCTATGGAGCTAGTCAGGTGTCTGTCATCACATACAATGCCATGTACAACAAGCCTCTGGAGAACTAAACCACTAAACGCTTGACACCTGTATGCCTTCTCTTCCACACACACACACAAACATATATATATGTGTGTATATATATATATATATATATACACACACAGCTATTTGTATTAGGGCATTGGTGTAACGCTGATATATGTTGGACAGCTTTGGCTTGTGTACACATACATTCTTTCCACAGATTCTATAGGTCAGCACACTATAGTAACTCAATTGAAAACTGTCCCTAAATACTATTAGAAAATAAACGAAGATAATTGAAAGTGGATGTGATGTGCTATTCTTAACTTCAATTTACAGTTCTTCCCTAACACATTTATGAACACACATCCATCTTCAAGTTGTTAATACAGTAACACGTGACATTAGGAAGTGTGAAAAAGCTCTTATTGATGAAGTAGATATTTATATTTTTCTGCTCATTTATGGGCCTCTCTCTTCACAGCTTTGTCTCCTGGTAGAGGAACATATGCTCTGTCTGTTAGTCCCTCACTCACTCTCTCTTCCTCTCTCTCTATTCCCCTCTCTCTCTCTCTTCCACTCTCTCTCTCTCTTCCACTCTCTTTCACTCTTCCAACCTGTTAAACAGCACTGCTAGGGTTCCAAGACATTGTACACTTCCCAGTTCCCATCAGAAACCCCAGTAATTACAAGCATATCAAAAACACAGGTATCATTTTTTCGATGGGCTCTTCATATTTAGTTTGTTCAAGTCGACTATACCCATAGCAGGAATGATGTATAGTTTTCCTATTAGAGCCTGTTTAGAGTACTCATTTATTTTTTATTAATAAACTACAAACTACAAATATGCATTGTTTTTTCATTGAAAATTCTCAATGTTCTCTCCTACACCTAAAAGACATGGGTTTAGTTAACCATCAGGCTCTGTACAATTCACAATAGGATAAACTAAAACATACCAATTCTGTTGTCAAATGCACGTTTTGTGAGTTCATGATCTCATTGTCCCGCGCGGGCTAATGTCTCAAGATGACAATGCACATTTTCCCGGGGATTAACAAGAGCCATAGCTTACGTAGGACGCTTTTCAACACGCGTCTGATCCACAGTCTGTCACTATATGGCTGACTTCCAGTTTAAATGCCCAACTTGGCGACATTTTCGGTTCATGGCACATAGATAGACCCACAATGGACGGATGTCCACCCCGCCCCCACCCCCTCTCAAACACAAACGCACACTCTGTCTCTCTCAAACACACATAATTAGATGTTAACTTTCTATAACCAATTAATTGAGTAGAGTTGATGTACTTATATAGTTATTTAAAAACTAATTTCGGCTGAAATCTGTTTCTGGGAATTGAGATAATTGAGGTAGCCAGATTAATCGAACGTTAAAATAAGTTGTTTAACATTGTTGTGACGTTATTCCATTCCAATTGCAACTATTATTTAAATTTTGTCAAATTAAATATGTTTTTCAGAATTTCATTTGTTGTAAGCGAACAGTAATAATAATAATCATCATCAAATAGTTTCGTTTTCCAAACTCGGAAAAATATAATTATTTAAGATGCATAACCAATTTCGTTTGCAATAATCTCTTTGAACGTCACCTTATTACTGAAAAATACGTATGCACTAATTCATATTTTCAGTAAAAAATGAAAAAATGTATTTAGTTTAATCCATTTTATTCAACTTTATTTTGTTTATAAAACAATCCCATTACCAGATACAAATTTAAAGACGGCAAAAAAAGGAAATGTACTATACCCCCACGAAAACGTTTCATCATTGAATACAATATGTTGATTAAAAATGGAATTGCATAAATCGTGATAAATGTACATTTCAAATAAAGGCAAAACGTAGCCTATTCATATAAGCGAAATTATGAGGTGAGAATTTACCATAAAAAGGTTTTAATAATTTGCTTACATTTTTGTTTTTAAGTATTAAACATTTCTAGTGAAAAAAAGCTTTAAGCCTTCACTAATATTTCTAAGATCTGAACTTAGGAAATCAAGCATGGGCCAGGAATCTCCATGTCACTGCTAGTTGAATATGAATAGGCCTTGTTTTTAGTCAAAAACAATAGTCATTGGTATCAAATTGATTATGCACTATATACAAAAATGTGCACTGATTTGTTTCAAGAAATAAAAAGATTCAGTTTAGTTAAAATAGCGCAAATTGGAGAAAATATTGATTAACTCGTGTGAACTATAGGAAATTCAAGGCATACTTAGGTTATAACCTGAATAACGAGATTCATTCCACTGTAATTTTCGGATTCATTTAAAATATGTTATAAATACAAAGGGTTATGTTCACGCTGTTAAACATTTATTCAGTAACACTTGTATTTAATATTTAAATATGATAACTGTACATGTTTCGACTTATCTTTCACACATAATTAACACACAGTTTGACACTTTAAAAAACACACACTGAACATCTATTTATATATGTATATCCGAACTCCAGTCGCCTAAATAAATACATACAAATTAAATTACTTACAAATATTTACAAGCCTGGCTTTGAACAACTTCAGCCACACGCGAGGCAATGGAAACGTAGGCTATGTCATGAATTGTATGAAGCTTCTAATTGCCTATTTGTTCCAGTTGAGGGGTGCCCTACTGACCTGCGCGTTTAGTGGGGAATAATGGAGTTCTTAGACTGCAGAGTTCTTTATTGCATAGTTCCTTCGGCCTTTATTGCTGTCTGATTTTCGACGTTGCATCGCTAGGCCGAACTACACCATGTTGCTTTGCCCTTAGGATAAATAAAAAAATAAAGCAGCATCGTGATAGAATAGGTATACCGTAGTACTATAATGGATTAGGGCATCCAAATAATATCTTAGTAATACATGTCTTACAAATAACAGCAGCGAATTGGAATGTCTTCGTATGACTCAGTAGCCCCACCTATTAGAGCTCTAGAGGCTCTATAAACAGAACGATATTTGTCAATCTACAAGACCTCTGTTTCCGTTGCCTTCATGGTGTGTTTTCCCTAAAAGGGTTCCCCGACAAAAACGTGTTTACTCTCAGGACATTTAACATTAAATTAAAATGATTTAATGATTATACGTCAGATGGCCGACACCACAACCAAATGCCCAAAATCGACGAAGTAGAGAATAATACATGAGTGGGTTAGGTCTTTCATTTTCCGTAGCCTAATTAGGCTACTCCGCTGATGAGTGAAAAGTCACATTGGACTTTTCACTCATCAATTATGAAAGGGCGGGTTTAGGTCCTCTTGCATTGGGTAGAATTGGCTGCGGAGATGGATGTCATACGGGACATGGATGTCTCGGATGTCAGAGGCCACCCGTGACATCGAGTTCTGGCCAAGGGAGCTGCGACCCGCAACAGCCGCGCAGTAGCGCATTCCGTAATGGCAGCTCTTTCCATAGTCCGCTGGCTCCTCGTGCTTTAGGGAGAATATACCGTTAAAGTTGATTGGAGGGCTGAGAGTACCGCTGTCGAACTGAGGGCTTGAACATTCTGGGGACGTGCTTTCATATAAGGACTCGTAGGCACTGCAGTAGGAGCTGAATGGTCGCAAATGTTTGGAGCCGTCCATGGTGCTGCTGCCGTGGCCTAAGGACCCTACTGTCTCCGTGGAGCTATGGTAAGGGGCAGGATACATGGCGTCGAATGGGGACCTGCCAGTAAAAGGCGACTCTCGGTTGTGGTCTGTTATGAAATTTCTAGCATTGAGCTGGAGACAGCCCGCAACCAAGTTGGTGGTTGGCTGAGACAGTCCCTTGCAGAGCGCTTGGACGAAGGCCAGTAGGTCGGGTCTCTTGCCGGTGCTGAGGATCTCTGACAGCGCCCAGATGTAGTTCTTGGCCAGCCGTAGAGTCTCAATCTTGGATAGCTTCTGCGTTTTGGAGTAGCATGGCACGACTTTGCGCAGGCTGTCCAGTGCGTTGTTGAGTCCGTGCATCCTGCTCCGCTCGCGTGCGTTGGCCTCCTGGCGCCGAATCTTCACTCTGTCAACGCGCCCCTTGGTCGTCTTCTTTTTACGCGGGCCTCTCCTCCTCCCTGGCAAACCTTCCACGTCCTCGTCTTCTTGGCCTAGCTCATCTCTCTCGTCCTCATCCCTTTCCGAGTCAATATCGCCTTCTGTGGTTTTTATGTGGGTTTGGGCGAAGGAGATGGTATCGGCTGCTTTTAAGAAAGGCTCTTGTTTACTGACCTTGATCTCACGCACGCAATCTAGGGGAAAATTGGCCTCAAACTGGGTCCCAGGCCCTGGCCTCATCGATGGCTCATCAAAAGGTAAGGTCAACATTTTCCTTCAGCGAGAAAGAAAGAAGATAAGGAAAATTAGTCCTAGAAATCGTTATATTCAGAATGGAACATGTCTCAATATCTTCAGCAAAATATTTTCACTCCGCTTTAACTGTACACCTTGTCATCCAACTAAAACATTCAATTTTTCGCCCGTGTCAGTACAGATCTACACTATATCATAAATCATATGCATCTAAACGATTACAACACCAATCTTCACAAGATTAGGCTTTCAAATAATATGATCATAGGACACGGCCGGTACAAACTAATTCAACCTTTTTTAAACCCCTATAAATTACATTTTTATATACGATATTGATTAAAGTATTATTTCACATGACACCCATGCATTTATCTTCTCACACTAATTTATTTTCCTCTCACCTGGTTCCCGTGTCAATCAGTACACATCTTCCTAAAAGCTTTTTAGGTAGCTTTCCGCGCAAGCACCTTTTTGAAAGCGCGATGGTGAAATAGCTACCGCCGGTTGTCCTCTCCTCCTTCCCACTGTCTTTTCTGTAGCCCTTTCTCTCTCTCTTTGAGAAATGACACTGATGCCAACCACCAGAGCTGGTACCCATGCCATCTGTTACTGACGTCACTTGGCAGTGTTGGCCACGTGGTGTGGTCTCGAGGGACTGTTGAATTTTTCCCTGATCGTCTGGCTTCTGGGAACCATCATAAAGCTTCCCTCTAGCTTTTTTATAAACTGGAGGAAACAAATAGGGACCTTAGCCAAGAACTGATCCTTGTTGCAAAGCATAGTAATGTGGATTGTAAGGCGTAAAAGGCAATTTGGTGGGAATTAACTGTCATTTTAAAGAATTGTTTTTGTAGGCTTTTCCATTTAGATGGTGTGCTATATGTTGACTGTAAGTGTATGCACTGCATACAAGCCAGAAGCACCCATTTCAGAACTTGCTTTGGCTAGAATGACAGCTAAAGCGGCATGATTGATAGCCCCTGTGTTTTGGGTCATGTTGTCAAGGGCGTTTGCCAATTGGCTGCATTTGCGCTGATCAGGAGATTCCCAAGGCCTCTCATAAATGTAGACTATTTTGGGAGAGGAGTGTCATCAAAATAATACTCTGATTAGCTAGGATTAAAATGCAGAAACAGTGTTTATTAATGTGTTTGAGTAATACATCTTCATATCAATAGGTCCCAAGAGGCCTATAATACTATAGTGAGCCTCATTCATTGATTGCACACAACAGCTCTCAGTACTACCCTTTTACCCTGTGAATAAAATTAAGTTGGTATAGGTCAGGCTTTGCAGTTTCTTTTAGCATTTTGAAATCAATTGAAAAACAAGCTATAAAGGCTTAGTAACACCAATGTCACCATAAGAGGTTTTACACCAGTTTTTTGAAAAACAAATTAAATGTAAACTAACACCATGCAGTATGGCCTTAAAAAATGTTCAACATTTTGATAAATTGGATGGTGATTCTATGCATCCAGCTGTCCATGGCTTGGAGAGTGGTTACACTAGTTACAACTGCTTACTGACAGCCTATGTTTTTGTATTTACCTGAACATATTAATTCATTTGGATCATATCCACACAGTAAAGTCTCCAGTGGTGGATAAACACTGACAATGTTACATTGTACAGTGGCCCAGTGTGTATATGGGGGTCCAGCAAATCAAAGACAGTCAACTCTGCATTTCCATTTCCCAAAATCATTGAGCAATCATTGAACCCGCATTTTATAATCTTTCCTCCATGTCACATTATGCTGGCTTGCAAAGAAATGTGTAATTCCCATTGGAAACCAGACGATGTAAAGATATCCAAAATACACATTTTTATTCACCTTCAGCATTCATTCAGAATAAATACCAGGGTAATGTCATGTGTATTGTGAATAATATCGTAAGCTATTTAAACTGGAGCAACCACTTCATTAATGTTTGTAAAAATCTAAATAATAGAAATTGCTTAGGAAAACATGTCATTTATCTCGGAATGCCACAAGAGGTCAGTCGATGTAAATACAAAAACAAAGCTACCTACATTCAAACATGTTGGGTAAATGATTATGATGGGTGTGAGTTGGATTGGAATGATGGGTCTTCAGTGAATGTGTGTACTGCACTATATAACAAAACACAGAGTTTGATTAACACCTAAATCAACTGACAACGAACACTAGGAAACAATGCCCAGGTTTCTATGCATCATCCAACAAATTGTATACTAGTATAATTTTATGAAATTCTGATTATTTTTTTCTACCTCAAAGCAGGTGAACAAATCTTTTTAAAATTTCCCTCTTGTTGCTTGTCCTGATATTTAGAGTCCTTCTGGGAGGAGGCTGGTATTATTCTTCTGTAATGTTAATTAGAAAGACACAAGACCCCATGTTTTCCGTTGCCTGAAAGGAATCTTGATGACCCCATAGTAGCTTTCCTCATTTAAAATTGATTTGGTGATCTCTAATGAAAGTCAAAAACAGTAAAATGATAGGACTGTTGGTGAGCATTGAGGGGTTATGAGTAACAATTCTACAATTGTATAATCAACTCAGAGACCCCAATAAAGCTTTAAACTCACTAGTATTTACACACTGGTTTAAGGGAGAAAATGTGTGGCATCTATAGGTATCTGATTGGTATTTGACGTTATCATCTAATCTAACGTTAGATGTTTCATACTTGATCAGTTTGTAACAGTCCATGTTTATACACACATACACACACACCTCCATTTTTGACTCCCCACTCTCCCCCTCTGCTGATGCCTCAGCTGGCAACGAGCTTTCTGGTCCAGTACACACACCAACATCTGATGAGTCAAACTTCCCATTTCAGACTAATCACTTGACTGCACTAATTGCAAATGCAAATATGCAAATGTATATTAATTAATTACTCCGTTAATTAGTTCTCTGGTCTTTTTAGGCCATAAATCATTGCAGTGCATGAGAAAGGAGCGAGACTAGGCCCATCCCATTTCACATAAAAAATGTAATACGTACCCCAGCAATGAAATAGTGCTTGTGGTTGCTTCTAAAAAGAAAAGGCAAAATGCCTCTTGCCCAACACTCGCATGAAAAATTGAAAGAATGGGTTGTATTTCAAATAAATTGTGAAAAGTGAACATATCAACCTTTGTACCATTTTAACATTCTTGGTGGAGCTGTGTCATGTTCTGTTTTGTCTGTCTAAATGGCTCTGTTTTTTTAAAATTTCTGTTGATATTAATATTTTAAATATCTTATTGATCAACTAGAATAGCAAAAGCTTGATACTATAGGCAGCTTTATGCCTACTGTATTTAAAATCACAGCACAAATAATATCTTCCATATTATAGACTTAACTTCTGTCTAAGGTTCAAAACTTGGATAAATAATAAACAGAAGTGTTGACATCCAAAGGTACCCAGGTGTACGAAACCTAGACTGCTAATGGTATGGAAATATGGAGATGTGAATTATTCATTAATGTTTTAGAAATCAGAATACTAATCAGTTAACTTGGTGGGAGGCTCTGGTGTTATGAGAACTGTTGCAAATGCATTTGGCCAAAAAATATTACATTTATTACAGATATCTAACTAATCATATGATTTTGACATTACTAGTAAGGGATGATCTTGGTGAAACATTACAATCATGAAAAAAAATCTAATTCAGGCATTAAAAGAATGAGCTAATGTCCTGTCAACTGAGATATTTTTATATATTCACACAGAATACAACCCCAATGACGACCCAATGTCATTTGGATAGTAAACAGAAGCGCATTTCATGCATATTTCGGCCACAATATGATATTACATTAATTTTCTCATTACCTTTCTCTGTCATGCCATGAAATGTGAAAGGGTTTAGAAATTTGACTTTCTATCATTTATGAACTTGCAATACTGCTCAGTTCCAGCATGGGTTGGCGAATTCAGCCAAGGATGTCAATGTGGGATTGCCCGCGGGGTGGAACAGAGTGGATACCAGCAATGTTGATTTGAGTGTTGTTATTGTCTTTGCCGTGCCAGAATCAGGCTTGGGTTTTGTCGCTCTTTCCCTTTGGCTGTTCACCTGAGTTCCTCCAGGATGCTTGTTGTTAATGTAAACACCCCTGTGCCCCCTACAGCTCACCTCCGGTGGTTATTGATGTGGGTCGACTGCCTGGAAGAGACTGGGGACTGGGAGACTGGGTAGGGGTCGTTTTCGAGGCGATCTGGCTAACTTCCTACCTCCCCTTGTCTCCTCACGTCTCCCCTACTCCCTGCAGTCATCCCCTGATGCCTCCCTCCCCATCACGCTCTGCCTCTGTCTTCCTCCCACCTCTCCACCTGCCTCTCCCTGTCTCCCTTGGCATCCCCTCCTCTCGCTGTCTCCCTTTTCTCCATGCTCCCCCATCGTTTCACCATCTCTCCGCCTTCCTCCTCACCCCAGTGCCTCCCATCTTCCCCTGTGTCCCCTTTCCCTCTCTTCTCCTCCTCCCTTCTCCCCAATGCCACTCCTCTCTCCCTGTCTCCTTTCGCCATCTCAGATTCTCTCTCTCTTGCTGTCCCTCATCTTTCTTTCTCTCCTCTGTCCCTCTTTTGCTCCTCTCATTTTCCCCTTCTTTCCCTTTCTCCTTGCATCTTCCTCTCACCTCCTCCCCATATCCCCGTCACCCCATTTGTTCTTCATGACAAGATTAGATTGATGTAAGAGAACTTCATACATCCCTAAACGCCCAAGTAAAAATCAGAAGTCGAGGTAAAGGGTTATATTATTGACGTTTCGTTATTATTCATAGGTAGTTGTTCTTTCACTGGAAAGGGCATCACACTGAAGGTCGTTATTATGTGGCATGGAAGTTGGACTTCTGCCCAGTTTCTCTGATTATGAAAATCACCTTCATGTTTCCCTGCTGGCAGGTGTAAACAAATGAATAAATTGCAACCCTATGAAAGAGAAGGTGGATAGAGATTTAGCCTAGTGATTGCCTTCCCAACCGAGGTGTTGGATTCCCTGGGTGTTAGACTCAAACATATGCCAGGATTCAAGAATGACACTTCTTATTTCACAAGTCTGTCACTCACCATGCAACACCTTTGACATTGAAATGAGAAAGTGTTAGTTATAATGTGACTATATTTGATACAAGTTTAGAAGAGAAGAAAAGAAACATTTCAGTTCTGCCAAGCACGTTTTAGTCAATATTCACATTTTCACCTGTTTGTACATTAAATCCTACAGAGCACTGACACTACCTGGTCTCAGGTAAAACATTCAATTGTACTGGGCCAAGTCCAATATTTATAGAGCAATTTTGTGCAAATACAGAATTCTGCTTTTTACACAACAGTAATATGGCCTAAATGTTGTTGTGACATTTCAGTGATGTTAGAGGATGGCTAGGGCTTAGTTAGTAGAGGCCCCAGCTGGTTGTGGGAATGTCATTTCATCACATGCCATCAAACCTCTGTTCCAGACCAGACTAATTGTCTAAATAAAGCCACAATCCACTGGATAGAGAGGCACTAAGGCAAATATTGCTTTGGAGGTTTCTCTGAAAATCCTTTAAAGAATCACACTGATAGCACATCCGTTTAATGGATATAACGATGGATGAATGAACAGACAGATAGATGGAATATAAAAGCTGAAAATATGAAAATTCAAAAGTGCATTCAACCAATCCACCTTTGCTGTATCTTGGCAGCATTTGCGTCTCTTCTGTAACAGAAGTGTATAACAGCGCAGAGGCCGTTGGCACTGTTAGAACTCCTGCGCTCTAATAGTGCTTGTTAATGACCCGTGTGAAAACAGAGGAGCTTCGGTGGAGAGGAGTGAGATCAGAGGCAAATGGCACAGCTTGCTACAAACCTAATGTCTGTAAAGACGCTGTACTGGATGCACACGCACTGTTGGCTCGTGTTGCACGTCCTGTAAGGAAAGATTAGCGTGCCATAGGAGAAAGAAAGTGGGATGGAGTTGTTCAATGCACAAAAACTGCACAGTACACACAGAGATGTGCTTAACCATGCACCGGATGTCATGAACCCAAAGAAAAACACGTAAACACAACTCATAATAACACATTTACCTTTTCACCTGTGCACACAGTTAATGCCCAATTCATTTTAAAAGAATGAACACCATCTGGTTGGTGTGGATTAATGAGCTTGGTAAAACTAATTTAACCTCTGCCTGCTGAACTATATCCATGCTTGGAGGCTTTGTATGTGTAGAGTTGTTTGGAGTTGGAGAGGGATGCTGGTCTGGTCTGGTCTGGTCTGGTCTGGTTTGTTCTGGTCTGATCTGGTCTGTCTGGTCTGGTCAGGTCTGGTCTGGTTTGGTCTTGTCTGTACAGTGAAATGTCCTTGGCTTCAGTTGACATCTGTCCCTACTTAGACTCTAATAGATGACAAGCATTCACAGACTGGAAGGAAGGTCCTGGCACCATGTCCCCTACCTCATTGACTAAACTAATTTGTCTGGCCACATCGCTTCCACCGAGGGGACTATTTCTCTCAGAGTCAAGGGTGCTACAGGACTCTGTGAAAGCGGTGCTTGTGGAGATTTAGTCCCTGAACTGTGTTACAGGAGCAGCAGCAGATAGCGCTGTAAAAAAAGGGGAAAAAAGCCTGCTAAATTGATAGCTAGCTTGTATCAATAGTAACTTTCTGTTACGTTTGGATCCAGAGGCCCGCTTCAGTTTGGCAAATGTATTTGTTCAGCTTAAAATATCATGACATCCATGACGTTGTGTATATGTACATATAAAACTAAAGGTGACCAATTCCAAGACATTCAAGGTTCTTAAAATAATATTTGGTACAGCGTTTTGGTTTGGGTAAAAATGTACTGGTTGATGGAGAATGGTCACTGAGAACGCTGTTGAGTTAAGTTCCAGAGAGGAGTGTCTTACGTCGCCTAACCTCATCCCCAAACTATTGCACACAGCCCTGAGTCAGAAAGATTACAAGGACGACACAACATGCCACAAATGCAAAAAGTTCATTCGCAAATCACATAGACATACTAACATTCATGTGTGCGGTTTGAATAAGTGAGGAACGCGAAGCCACCTGTAAGTTTCTCTCACCTCTTGTCGCTCTCTTCCCTCTCTTACGCTCTCTTCCGTCTCTTTTGTCCCAAACAAAGACTTCAACATTTCATTTATAAACATTTAAATCAAAACAAATGTCAATAAAAATGTTTGAAATGTTGATATATTTTAACTTTGATTAAACAATAAAGATTTGTTTTGATAATGTGTGAGTCCTTGTTTTTGACTTGCCAAACATAGGTACATTTTGACCTGAAACATAAAGGTTCTGATTGTGATCATTATATCAAGACATATTAGTAGGTAGAACAAAAGTTATTTTAATGCTAGGACCATATTTTCAAGTAAAATATTAGCTTGTTTTGTGCATCAAAGCAAGTATTGATAAATTATGTATTTTGTTATTCTATATTTTAAGGTTATTTAAAAAACAAATATATTGTATAATTGTTGATGATTAATTAGTTGATTATTTATGTAAAATACATTTTTAAGGGGTTATATAAATACATTTATAGAGACTGTTTTTTGTCATTTATCATTTCAGACATAATTTAATCCCTTAACATACAAGTTGTATCCAAATTGTGACTGTGATTTCCTAGGAATCCACCTTTATTTGCAGACAAAACTATTTAGTCTTGAGAATACGTTTTGAACAACCCAGTTTCCCAAAAAGTTGGGAGGCTGCGTAAAATGCAAATCAAAACAGAATGCAATGATGGGCAAATCATTAATCCCTATATTTAATTGAAAATAGTACAAAGACAACATATCAAATGTTGAAACTGAGAAACTTAAAAAAATACATTCCCATTTTGAATTTGATGCCAGCAACACGTTTCAAATAAGTTGGGACAGGGGCATGTTTACCATTGTGTTGCATCACCTCTTCTTTTAACAATACTCTGTAAGCATTTGGGAACTGAGGAGACCAATTGCTGTAGTATTGAAAGTGAAATGTTTTCCCATTCTTGCTTGATATTGGATTGCAGCTGCTCAACAGTTCCGGGTTTCCTTTGTCGTATTTTTCGTTTTATAATGCGCCAAATTTGTTCAATAGGTGACAGGTCTGGACTGTGGGCAGGCCAGTTTAACACCCGGACTCTTTTACTATGGAACCTGTATATATTGTTCTACATTAATGGTGCCTTCACAGATGTCCATATCACCCATACCATGTGCACTAATGCACCCCCATACCATCATAAATGCTGGCTTTTGAATTGTACGCTGATCAGAAGCCGAATGATCCCTCTCCTCTTTAGTCTGGAGGACGCGGTGTCCATAATTCCCAAAAAGAATTTCAAATTTTGATTTGTCAGACCACAGGACAGTTTTACACTTCATCTCAGTCTATCTTAAATGTGCTCGGGCCCAGAGAAGGCGGGGGTGTTTCTGGATTATGTTTATGTAAGGTTTCTTCTTTGCATGGTAGAGTTTTAACTTGCATTTGTGAATGCAGTGATGTACTGTGTTCACAGACAATGGTTTTCAGAAGTGTTTCTGAGCCCATGCAGTGATGTCCACTACAGAATTGTGTCTGTTTTTAATGCAGTGCCACCTGAGGGCCTGTAGATCACAGACATCCAATATTGGTTTTCGGCCTTGTCCCTTGCATACAGAGATTTCTCCGGATTCTCTGAATCTTTTAATGATATTATGTTCCATAGATTATGAGATCCCCAAACTCAAACTGCAACTTTACATTGAAAAATATTTTTCTTGAATTGTTGCACTATTTGCCTGCACAGTCTTTCAGAGTGCTGACCCCTTTCCATCTTTACTTCTGAAAGACTCATCCTCTCTGGGATGTTCTTTTTATACCCAATCATGTTACTGACCTGTCACCAATTAACCTAAATAGTTTTTTTAGCATTACACGACTTTTCCAGTCTTTTGTTGCCCCTGTCCCAGCTTTTTTGAAACGTGTTGCTGGCCTCAAATTCAAAGTGGGCATATATGTTTCAAGAAACAATAACATTTCTCATTTTCAAAATTGGATATGTTTTTTTTGTTTTTACAATTTTCTATTGAATATATGGTTTAATTGATTTGCACATCATTGCAATCTGTTTTTCTTCACAATTTACTCAGCGTCCCAACTTTTTTTGTAGTTGTAGTTAAAAAAGAATGGTAGGTGTCCCTTGATAAATTCTGATGTCACAATGTGTTTTAAACTCAGAGGTGAACATATTCTGTTGCATATACTCTTCTTTCAGAATATATAACTCTCTCATTTGTAATTTGCCTTGTTGGGTTACAAATATGTGTTGAATTGACCAAGTATGCTTGAAGTGAGCTGAGTTTGAAAAGGCTAAATGAGTAAAATTCCAATTGTTTGTTCAAAAGCATGCACATCGTTTTACAATGTCTGTTGCAGGTTGATTCACAGAATTGTATGAATCTGTGTTTTTGCATGTACATTGGTCAATTAATCCTATGCTAGACAAATATAAATAACATACATTTATCAAAATGAATCCAATCTGTTGGTGTTCAGAATTTTTGCAACCATTACTAAGATGGCTGTCCCAGTTTACATAATTTAGATAATAATCTTCCTTTTTATGACACCAGCAGTCATTCTCAAATCAAGTTATGGAGGGTGATTAACAGTTCCAATTGTTGGATATCCTTTCTCTGGCTGGATTCCAATAGTAATTACACTTCACTTAACAAGCCAGTATCAAGGTTGATTCGCCTTATATACATAATTGTAAGGCAACCAGCTGCAATGGGATTTTAAGTTTGCTAGACTGTGTGTATTTTATATCCCTGTTCGTTCATCTCCCTGTAGGTTTTACTGATAATCCCCACCCTTCTAATGTCCCGTCACCAGCCCCATGTTTGGAACTGTTGATCTGTTGTCAACCTTGATAAGTTTGTTTCCTGACCATTCATAGTACTGGGTGACAGGACATTAGAAGGGTGGGGATGGGCTCACTTTCCCAGTCCGCTCCCACTCACAAGGCTTCTCCACTCTCCCTTTTCTCATTCTTCCAACCCCTACCCACTCAGCCACCATCCACATAAACATGCGCATCTGCGTTCTCTCTCCCCTACCACGCTACCCTATTCTATCATCTCAGCCATCTGCTAAAACCTTCTCCTTTTCTGCCTCTTCAATCCTAACCTCCTCCCTCTCCACATCCTATGACTGTCCACTTTCCTCCTGGCCAGCTTTGCAGTTCCCTCCTGCTCTGTGGCTAAGTGACTCACAGCGAGTTCACAGAACAGGATTGTCAGCAGCTGAGCAAAAAAAAAGAAACAAAAAATGATTCAGGATGACCGATCATCTTTTCATTCCCTACTTTCACTCCTTACTCTCCCTACTACATTCCTTTCCTTTTCATCCACCGATAAAACCTCCAAACTTAAACCTCTTCATCTAACCCCAGGGGAACTCACTGCCTTCTGCAACCATCTGCACTCACCAAAATACTCCACTACTTACCCTCCATCTTCCCTCACCGTGGATGACTTTTTCAATCACTTTGGAAAGGAGGCTTATGACATTCATACCTCATTCACTCAGCCTGTAGAGCCTACTGGTCCTTCACACACTCAAACTCTCATCTACCCATTAACCTCTTCTTCAAAGCTCTTTCTGAAATCCGGCAACTAGTGACGTTCGGTCTCTTGACAATCCGACCCTCGTTACATTTTCCCTTCTCCACACCATCTCTGGATACCTCCCATTCCTCGCTTTCCTCATAAACAACCTATTTTATCATACTACTGTGCTTGTAAGGTGGCACATGCAAGCAGTATAAGGGTGTGTGGTCAAAGACACTGGCTAGCTAGCTTATCTAGTTATCAATTATATTATTAATTCCCTCAAATACAACATAAGATGTCTGTGTGCCGCCGTCCTGCCACTTGGCCCTGGCTCTCCCGGAGAGTACGGGAGGGTGGGCAATGGGTACACCAGCCTGTCTGTGGGTGGCATAAACCCTTCCCACTGGACAAACCCCAGGGAGGCAGGCTGTAGGGTGGGCAGTGGGCAGCAGTGGGCATGGCTGGGCCAGATCATGACTAACGAAGCAGCCCAAAACCAAGACCCAAAGCAAGCTGACCAGATGGGCAGTCGGACCGGCTGTGAACAGAAGGAAGAGCAGGATAGTGTTCTGATGGCAATGACAAACCCATGCAACGTTACACAATGTATTTATTTCAAAAGTGGGTGGCATTATTCTGAGGACTAAGGGAGACGTTTAGCCTGGTCGCGTGTCTCAGAGTTTGTGCATGGACGTTTTGTAAAGGACAAAGAAGGCCAATGTGACCTGTGAGAAATACATCTTGTTAACCAGCTGCATATGGTTTACATTCAATAATTCCCTGAACATCCTACCGCCCATTCTATACAAATCCCTCTTTCTTAAAGGCCTACTGCTGATGTATGTGGATCAACACATTGTATATCTAAAAGTACATGGTTGGAAGGCT
>JACXGI010002771.1:5718-22174 GCA_016801175.1 Esox masquinongy | reverse complement strand
TCATTAATGATTTTTAAGGTGTGCAGCATGTGTGGAGATACTTCCATGAGAACAGTCTGTTAGTGACACCTACTGGTGTAAAGTGAATAATGCAACCATTGCAATACAACAATATTATCTGAGTGCAAATTGGCAGCCCAGTGTAGCTGTGTTCAGTGTCCGATAACTTTATGCAATAGCAAAATGCTTATTTTCATTCATCTGAATTGTTCACAGCAACTCCCTCATTAACACACACACACTCACATCCACATGCGGACACACACAGGTAGCCACGGTATAGAAAACTCATTTTTAAATCCTTTTGTGAATTGTTTTCCTGGCCTGAACTACAGTCCAATGTATTTTGTAACAAGATACTTTACATACATGTGTTTTGTATTTGATCAAATAATTTCCAACAGTCCTGACTGGTATGTGATGTTGTTGTGGGGTGTAGCTCATTAGAATAAAATTACCCTGAATGCTTTGCTATTGTTTATTTTTAACATTTACTTTCAAATTTTGTTAAAGTAGTATACAGAGCAAGTTAGAGTTGGTGAAATCAACTAAAAATAAACAACCAAAAGTTAATCACGTTCACATAAAAAAATCTAAATTGAGTAAAGATATTTTATTTTTTCAGTTATGAATAAAATCACAGTATTATAATTAAATACAATACCTTACATTTTTTTTAGATCTTATTTTGATACATTGGTTTTTGGGGAATTTGTTGGGTGTTTTTTGTAATTGTTAATGAAATTATTTGCCCATCTGCTTTAATGTCTTTCAGTGTCACATAAGCTATGCCGTGTCAGACCTTTTTTGGGCGTGCAGGCAAGGTCCTATTTGCATATTCGGGGTATTTTATTTGAGAAACCAAATTAAACTGAAGCTTGTATAGCAAACATTATGCAAAGTTGAAACTCTGGACAACAGAGACCGTTGTTATCGATTTGCTGTCCGTGACTGCAGTTATGACCGTGGACACATCATGTAGCCTAGCCCATATTCAAAGGTGAGTCATTTAATTCCAATCAACCATTATTAATTAGGTTTTCTTTTTCTTATACAATTTGTATATTATTTTGAATGCTTACATTTAGACTTGAAGCACATATTTTTATTCTAGCGACAAAAATGCATGTGGACCTAGGCTATTGTTAGTCTTCCGAGCTCTAAGGAGTAAGACAGAATTTTTTTCCCTTTTGCCACAGTTTTTCTAGTTGTATTTGTGTTGAGGGGATTAATAATAGCCTACATTATGAATAGTTGTGTTTCGTATATCTTGTTAATCTTACCTCCCATGTGTAAATAAAATGTTTAGAAAGTTTTTTGTGTAATGATTATCCGCATTGATTATTCATCCACCAGGAATGTGTTTGGATATGGGTGTATGTTTCATGGATCAACTATTTACCAGTGCATCATATAGTTTGCATAAAGTCCAAAATACTTGTTCAGCTACATACAGCAAGACAAACCTCAGATTTTTTCCCCAAATATTTCAAATATGGGAATAAATAGACATGATTGAAATTGTCATACAAATTGCTAACCTCAATATAATGTTCATTCTTTAACTACAGAGGCAACTAACTCTTCTGACTATGTCAGAAAATAATAGGCCTTGTAGTCTAACTGATAGACTTCTCTTTCCTGCTGGGAATAGAATGGGGGAGGCTGAATTAGAGATAAAAAGCGCATCCCATTAGCCAGAGCTGCTCATAACTGATAAACGCTGGGACAGGAAACTATGACTTTTAATAACCCTACAGGAAACATTATTTCCGTGTGTGTCAGCACAGCGGCGGTTAGCTACAGTCTGATGGGATGTGTTCTGCTGTCCAAGTTTTTACATCACCATTTGCATCCTTTCCTTACTTCAATGTTTACTTACTGTTTTGTCGATACTGCAGCCTTTGGGGTTGGATGCCTAGAAGCAACACTGCAATTCGATCTTACGGTATTTGCTTAAACGCAGCATTGTTTGTGGATTTTCAGGTTGAACATTGCACGACGCGGCTCACCGAGGACATTCGGGGGGTGGGGTGTTTGGCTCTGATCTCCAGAGAGACACCAGGATGGCATCTGGAAGGGCCTCAGCAAACAGGGCCAACTTGGCAGCCTCTAAATTGATGTGGAGTAACAGGGATGCAGTGCTCATGTCAGAACCAGAACAGTCACATGACACTGATCGACCTGGTAAAGTCTTTAATCTGTTTTCGTACATACAGCACTAGCCCAGACTAGAGGACAAGGAAATGTTTGAGTAAAATTATTGTAGTGATACTGAAATTTGTATATTCAATGCATTTTTCTGTACATAATTCCTGTAACTAATATGTATTTTAGCTCATTTTTCATATGCAACTGTAAATTTCCTTAGTAATAACTGATGAAAGTTAGTCTTGATATGTTTCCATCTCTTTTAAATAGGAATCTGTACACAGGATAGTGTCCGAGAGTGGCTTATAACTCACGAGTGAGTATTAGAAAGTCTACTATTTACATCCACTATACAGTGGTGGAAATAAGTATTCAACACGTCAACAGTATTGTCATAAACATAATACATAGGCTTGTAAAGACATAGGTATTAATT
Organism: Esox masquinongy; assembly: GCA_016801175.1. Lineage (NCBI taxonomy): Eukaryota > Metazoa > Chordata > Actinopteri > Esociformes > Esocidae > Esox > Esox masquinongy. Next base: position 19,587 of record JACXGI010002771.1, on the reverse strand, counting down.
CGATAAAGCATCCTACGATGGGCAGAGGCAAAGAGCTCTCCTAAGACCTTTGTAACAAGATTGTTGCGCAACATAGCAATGGCATTGGTTCAGGAAACCGAGGGATTTCTCAACTCTTAAATGTTGCTATAATTGGGGCCATTATCTGCAAGTGGAAGGACCACCAAGGTGTCCATGCGCGATCACCTCGGAAGAATCCATTACTGAAAAAAAGGCATGTTAATTAAAGCTCATTTGAAGTTTGCTATACAACATTTTAAGAAGCCTGTACATTACTGGGAGATTAGTAATGTGGTCAGACAAGACAAAAATCTAACTTTTCGGCAACAGTAAGACGCGCCATGTTTGGAGGAGAAATGTCTCTGCATATGACCCTAAAAATTCCATACCTACAGTTAAGTTCAGAGGTGGAGGCATCATAGTATGGGGCTGTTTCTCTTCTCATGGTACCGGCGCAACCCAAATCATCAAAGGGAAGACGAATGGAGCCATGTACCGGGAAATTCTTGAAAATAATTTTGAAAAGAATTTTCCTGGCACCAGGACGATGAGGTTGAGAAGTGTGTGGACCTTCCAGCGGGACAACGGTCAAAAACATACTGCAAAGGAGACTCTCAAGTGGTTCCAGAGGAAGACGATAAAGGTGTTGGAATGGCCCAGTGAATCACCAGACTTAAACCCAATAGAGCATTTGTGGAAGAAACTGAAGATCAACATTCACCAGCGGGACCCTCAGAATCTTCTAGATCTAGAGAGTGTCTGTTTAGAAGAATGGGCCAAAATCCCACCTGAACACTGTGAGAGATTACTTTCTTCGTACAGGAAGCATCTTGATGCAGTCATTGCACAAAAAGTCTTCTCCACCAAGTATTAAATAAATTAAGTTAGCGTATTGAATAATTTTTCCATGTGTAATTTCCCTTTATTGCACATAGCTTTTATTATAGATTGAAATGTTATGATTTCTTTAGTTGTGTGTCATTATTGAGTTAATACCAATGTCTGGTCAGAATTTCATGTGAATAGCTGCATTGGAAATATGTGCTATGACAATATTTTTGATGCGTTGAATACTTATTTCCCCCACTGTAGGTTTGGACTTGTTGTTGAAAATACCCCTATTTGCAAATATCCTACAACATCTACAATGTGGACGGAATGAAATTTATAATCCATAGTGTTGTATTTGATGTTATTGAACTAAGCGTTTGTTTGTAATTTCAGTTTTAATGGCTCATTCAGTTTTTTCCACCCGTCTCTGTGCTGTTTGTGAGACTCCTTACTCCCCCTGCTAATGATAATAATAGCTCCTGATGTTTACCTGCAGGGCGGATGCAAAACCAGACCACATTCAAGAAGCTTCATCAGGTATGGCACATTGACATTTACTTTGATTTACTGTTGAAAACAAAGTTTTCAACAAAAAATATTTTTAATAATTTCTCATCATCATTGCTTAGTCCTGGGAGTAGTTTTATCTAGACCTTACACTATAATGTTTATCTTGGTGATGCTTTTGATTAACACATCAAATTGCGTTCAGTATTATCTGCTAGAGTATAATTGAAATTATTTTAAGTTTAAACTGTAGCAAGACCTAATAATCACAGCTTTAAACCCACATTGAAACCTATGTAAACATATTACAGATTACAAGTCATTACAATATCAATAAACGCATCTTCTAATGTAACATTTATTAGTGGATCCTTAAAAAAACAGAGATCATTTATAGAATTGTTGTTTTTGTAGCAATACAGGAACCCATAATTCTTATATTCACTTTACTTTTAACTCCTAGAGGTATTTAACACACCTTAAAATAAATGCGTATTTTGGAAAAAGTAGGGCAGAGCTTCTACAAGGCAGATTGATTCAAACGACATGCAAAACAGGCATGAAAACCATGTGAACTGCAACTTTTGCTTTAACTCTGTGTTGCACCCAACCAAACAATCTTAACCAAACTTTAGTTTTTGTCACATTTACTGTTGAGAATTGTTGAGCAGCTTTTGGGAAGATTGTTCGGCTATTCTTAAGAATGACTGTGACTGTGACTGTTGCTGATAATACTGGTTATCTTAGTCTGTTTCTAATGAATCTCTTCCTTATAGATTTATTCACCTTTATTTAAACAGGCAAACAAATGACATATTATCTGTTTGAGTCAAAAGTAATAAACTTTAGGGAATATGGTGTTCTGTGTAACATGAGTATGATGTTTTCTTTAAGTCTCCTCTGTATTTCTTAAAACATTACAGGGCCTCTAAAGAGGAACGCCAGCAGCGAGGATGACCTAGCATTGGGCACTGAAGGTAAGCACATCCTGTATTTGTTGTTTTAAGGCTGACATGACTACAAATAAAACCAAATAGTGGACCAAAGAGAGGGTTTAACAACAGGTTCCATGGTTTATACAAACATCACTGTGATTTATAATTTCGGCATTCATTTTTGTTGAGCTGTCTGAGAGTTGGTACACAATGTTTTGGTGTATTCATGCAAGTGAGTTGAAATGCTGACAGGGGTTGTGTCTGCACTTCTGCTATTCTAATGGTTGATCACCCAGCAAAAGACATAACAGTTTTAAGAGAGACAGGGAGAAGTACATACCACGACTTGGCTTCAAATTTTTTTTCAAAACTTCGAAATTCTTTCGGACTGACTGTAGCCAGCCTGGAATGTCAGATGAGTGTGCAGTTTAATGCTATTCTTTGGCCATTTAGTAAGGAATAGTCAATAAAGCAGACAATTAAGCATGTATTTAAAATAATAATTAAATGCATGTTCGGACCATACACACTGCCAGGTAATTCACCCTAAAGAGCGTTAGGGAAGGCACTCAGCCTTGGCAAATTGTGCTGCCGGCGAACTTATAAAAACACTGCCAGGATATGATGCTTACCAGCCCCAACTGACACCAGCAGCAGTGTGTGTTTGTGTGTGTGCGTGTGTGTGTGTGTGTGCGGGTGTGCGTGCATGTGTGTGTGTGTGCGTGCATGCATGTGTGTGTGTGTGTGCGTGCATCTGTGTGTCCATGTACAGTAGCGATACTTCAGCAGAATCCCCTTCTTAGTCATTACTTGGGCTGGACTTAAAATCTAATACATGTTGCAGTAGGATAGAAAAGGACCAGAAGAAATAGCAGCAGGCAGGAGAAAGGATGTCTTAGAAGGGACAGCCAGGGATGGTAGAGGACAGGGCTGGAAGTACAGTTGAGTGTCCCAGACTCTGAAGAGCACCACCTTATCTGTGCATCTGAAGACCTGGGGAATGAATGATCAAATGGCAAATGACGCTTTGGCAAGGTAGCTTGGAAGGAAAACAAAACATAATGGAACAGAACGATGTAAGTCACCACCAACCTCCCAAACACTCCCTTCAGAACTCCTCTGCAGATGGAGGCGCTCTGTGGAATGAGACAAGATAGAAGAGAATAAGAGTTGAATATTGGCAACTTGAAGACATTCTTTTACACGAAAAGGCTGTGTAATAACATTTAAATAACACTTTGGACAACAGCGCAGACCGTTTTGTCACCATGCCAGCATGAATGGAGTCCCAACTTAGAGCAGAGGTAGAGAGGACAGCCAAGAGAAAACAGTCTGAGTAGAACACTAATTCCTAATATAGCTACTGATCTGAGCAATCCCAGAGACCAAATGTGTTAATTTAGCAGCTGGGGCTAACAGAGACAGAGTGGATTGTTAGTTTGTTGTTTTTCTTAGGAAGTTAATCCAAAAATCCAACCTTGTTTGTCTTCAGATCACTAGAATACCTTTTTTTTCTTCTCTTGTCTCTTCTCCTTTTCAGCGTCTTTATATGGTAAACAGGGAGTGAGGACTGTCCAGGAATTTCTGAGGTAAGGATATTTTCTACTGTCCTGTCTGTCCAGCTGGGTGCTGTCAAATGTCTGGAGCTTTACAATGAACTGCAACAGAGGGTCCAGACATGAGTAGATGACACATCCATGGTGTTTGTGTTCTTCACATTTATGGTGACATTAACCGGTCAATATCTTCAAATGCCTGTCCAATTACTGTGGGCCACTTACTATGGATCAATGAATGTATTATTGAGATCCAAAACATTCCATATTTCAGTCAACGTCTAGCTTGGTAAGATGTGCTCGTACTTGAATATGTTTAAATGTTGAGCATGTAAATGGCTGGTATTATAGGCAGCTGGTCTGAACGACATGTTGTCATAGGTTATGAACAATGTTATTAGTAGCCCACCTGCTAGCCTCATGGGATTCATATTTACCATGCAAAAAAGAAGAAAACTCTGCTGTGCCTCTGTGCTTTCCAGAAACACATTTCCTATGTAGTGCATTACATCACTCAGAGGGCTTCGGTAGGAAAACAAACAGATGTAGGGACTGGGGTTCTCTTTGGGACGCACACATGGATATAGAGTTCATTTGCATGAAACGAAAGAAGGAAGACATTGACATAGGTATGACACGGGACAAGAATAATTGTAAAAGGAGATTAGGGTTTTGTGCAGTACTGCCCAGCCAAATCCAAACAGGATTAGATGGAGGAAGTTGTGTGTTGAGATGTCCCTGTCTGCTCCCTTCTGTTATACTGCTGTCTGTGGGAAGGATGATGGGCTACTGTAGTTTGTAGGGGGACACGAGAATCACGAGGTTGCTTTTAATACAAAAGTTTTTTTGTCTCTGGGAGAATAAACAGCTAGAGAGACATCTACTGTTTGAGATGCGTTATGAGTGGACACTCACGAGAGTGTTGTGAAACAGAAGTAAAAGGAGAAGTGTTTCTTTATCATGTCTGTGTTTCCGAAATGCTGCAGGAGTACCAGGTCACGCCCATATTTCAGCAGGTGGAGCAGCCTGACTTCAGCCACATCAGCACGGTCAGCTCCACTCAGGTCAGACATGTCACTGACTCTGGACACTTTGTCTTCGGTTTACATGTGCCCCATGCTCATCTGTTGCCCTCTGTTTGTGCGTTTCTGTGTGTGTTTGACTATGTTCGCGTGCGTGCTGTCTCAGTGTAATGGACGTGCTGAACCTTTGGAGTGACGACCCTGAAGAGGTCCTACTGGACCTTGGCTTTGGCTGTGAAGAGCCTGACATCTCTGGACGAATCCCAGCCCGCTTTATTAACAACGAGTCCAGCGCCCGGGGGATCAACATCCAGGTTTTTCTGGATGCCCAAAAGAACCGCATGGACATAGAGAACCCTGATGTCAGCAGTAAGTGATGTTTGTCTGTATCTATGTACAGTGGACTGCAGCTATTCAGACAATGAGACAAATCCTGATAAAATGGCTAGCTGATTTACCTATTCTATTTCTTTTAGCAATGAAGTTTTAGGACCTATGTAAACAAAAATTACTGGAAAAATATATGAAAGTACATTATATTAAAATTTATTTTCTTTTTTTTATTACATTTAAAGTTATTTTAAAAAATGCATTTAGGAAGTTTGTTTTGATGTTCATTTTCTGATCTGAGAGATAATTTAACTAAACCTTTTCAGTCGTGAGTAGACATCCATTTTATACAGTATAGCTTACATTTGAATAGATACCAGAGCATATGTGAATGGTGCAGCTGAACAATGATTATCGTGCCCCGGAGACTACAGTATACTGAGTCTAAATGATTTGTTTAATAATTTGTATCTCCAATCATTAGGTATCAACATATAGTTTTATGACTAGGCAATTATGGGATTTATTTTTGGCAACCCTGAACAAATTTGCATTTACATCCTGCCAGGTGGTTATGTTCTAAAGTCTTTGTACTTTTGAAATAAGTAACTTACTAGTTTTGGTTAGGGTAGTGCAGATGTTTTTTTTTTTACTTTTTGTAAAACCTGACTACAATAAGCAGGCAGATTAGGAGAAACCAGACACAGTAAAAAAAAGCCTGAAAGTTGCTTACACACACACACACACACACACACACACACACACACACACACACATAAACACACACAGACTGAGCTATTTATAACTGAACATGATGTCCTCTGGAGACTGACTTTAAACAAATTGTAGGTCTCCTAAGTAAAGCATCAGCACAAGGTATTCCCCAAAGTGCAGGGAGGTGTCACAACAATCTGATTCCATTGCAGATTATTTTTTAGCTGGCTTTGATCGGGAGCTCCCAAGTTGGCTCAGTACCATTCCAGCTAAGCAAGGATTAGACCAGGAGAATATTCCGTAGCTCATTAGGCTTTAGTTATTGCTTGTAGTGGGACAGGCACCTGCAATCTGATTGCAGTTCGGAAAGTGTTTTCTCCTACTAATTGGTTCAGCTAACTTCCAGGTTAGAAAGCAGTATGGATAACAAACAACTGGCTTGGCATTATCTTTTGAAGGACGCATGTCCTGATTTTTTACTTAAGCCTTCAAGGTGTTACATGGGCTGTGTATTGTACTTCCACAAACCTTCACTAACTGTAGGCCAACACGTTTACAGGATTTCTTGAATAGTCATTTATTGATTTGTATCTGTTGTACTTCTTACCCTCCCTGTCTTTAGTAAGAACACCATGCGTGTACTTAACCTCACAGAGAATATGTCACAAGAGTGAAAATGTGAATAGTTGGCTTGCCTACTGAACAACATTTTTCATAGTTTTTCTCTTTCTCTCTCTCGCTGTCATCTCCTCCCCTCTCCTTCATTCTGTCTACGTCTACCTCTCTCTCGTTATTTCTCTCTCCCTTTCACTGTTATCTCCTTTTCTCTCTTCCTTTGCTGCTACCTCTCTTTCTCTCTCTCCGTCAGATCGGTTCAGACAGTTGGAGGTGCTGCAGCAGGTCACCACTGCGTTCTCCTCCCTGGTCGGTGGTGCGTTGACAGACTCCAGTGCCCAAATCGGAGCCCCAGATTTAGGCTCAGCCGAGACCAGGGAGAGGAGGAAGAGGATGGGAATGCTGCTTCGCCGGGCCTCCAGGAAAACCTTCAGTCGGCTCCAGAACCAGACTCAGAACCAAACTCAGACCCAGGCGCAGGAATTGCATAACCCAACCCCCACTCCACAGAGTCCCTTAGTCCAGCCACATCAGCCCACGGCTTGCCTCCCTGACAACCAGACCCCCCTAAAACGAGCCAGACAGTGCCTTGCTGAGAGTATTTCTTTAACGTCGCTTGTAGAGGAGCAAGGCCCAGCCTCGGAAGCGCCAGAGCCCCCCTTTATCCCCCAGCAGGCCCAGGAGGGCGCTCTCAGACTTGGGGTTGGGAGGGAGCCTCTTCCCGTGACGTCTCCTGGTGTTCCAATCAGGAAGAAGGTGCCTGGGGAAGCTAGGGAGTCATTTGAGATGGAGGAGGTAAAAACTAAAGTGGAACAAGTTCAAGTGAGAGTTAGAATGTGTTGACATGGGTGCAGTGGACCAACTTGATGTTTATACAATTGCTGTATCTACCAGATGAAACTGTAAGTATCTTTTTACTTTTAGCTTTTTCTTTTTGTGCTTTCCCCTGTCAGATCCAGAGCTTTGACGAGGGCAGTGTTTCAGAGAACTACACCGGACCGTCCAACTCCACAGGTAAGGGCGCAATTGTTTTAATGAACCAACTAACACAGAAAATAAAATGCATGTGAAGTTAGCTAACTAACATTGACAGCTGCACCACCCCCACTCCCCTTTCCAGGGCCTTTAAGTGAGCACTTAAAGAGACCGTCGGTTAGTAGTGCTTCTGCCGTGCTCGTGTGATTACAGAGTTTGCAAAACAAATGGTCATTGGATTGATGCAAATGACCATGATATCATTCAGCCAGGCTAGCTTAGGCTTCTTTGTAGTTGACATTCATTTTTTTTTCAGGAAAGCCTTGTCGTCTATATCAGTAGGCTGTTTTAATAGAGCATCATAGCAGCATATGTAATGCAGTTTGTTCACGTCTTATGGTTATACAACTATTGGAATTCTAATTATTCATTTCCTACTATATTTACAACAAAAACATGTTTTTGATTTCTACACTAATGTAGGGATTTCATGATTAAGTCTGTGTTCTCTGCAGAGCAGATTTCATAGGGCCCTAAAAGGTGCCGCGAGAGGAGCGGAGGTTAGAGGATGAAAGCGACGGATGATGTCCTTCTGTGATGGAAAAATCTAAACAAGTCTCTCGAGTCATACAGTTAAGTTCAAGTTAAGTCGTTGATGCTCAAGTGACAAGCCCTTTTGCCCAGACAAATCTCAAGTCGTAAAATGTTCTAAAAAGTTGATGAATGCCCCAGAACAAAGATAGCTGCCTTTCATGGGATCTAGGTTTGAGAGTCCCCAAAGATTAGGACAGGGAGTATACAGTGGATATAAAAAGTCTACACACCCCTGTTAAAATGCCAGATTTTTGTGATGTAAAAGAATGAGACAAAGATAAATCATGTCAGAACTTTTTCCACTTTTAATGTGACCTATAATGTGAACAATTCAATTGAAAAACAAACTGAAATATTCGAGGGGGAAAAATGAAAACTTAAAACCTTACAATAACCTGGTTGCATAAGTGTGCACACCCTCTTATAACTGGGGATGTGGCTGTGTTCAGAATTAACCAATCACATTCAAACTCATGTTAAATAGAAGTCATTACACACCTGCCATCATTTAAAGTGACTCTGATCAATCACAAATAAAGTTTAGCTGTTCTAGTAGGATTTTCCTGACATTTTCTTAGTTGCATCTCAGAGCAAAAGCCATGGTCTGCAGAGAGCTTCCAAAGCATTAGAGGGATCTCATTGTTGAAAGATATCAGTCAGGAGAAGGGTACAAAATAATTTCCAAAGCATTATATATACCATGGAACACAGTGAAGACAGTCATCATCAAGTGGAGAAAATATAGCACAACAGAGACATTACCAAGAACTGGACGTCCCTCCAAAATTGATGAAAAGACGAGAAGAAAACTGGTCAGGAAGGCTTCCAAGAGGCCTATAACAACATTAAAGGAACTGCAGGAATTTCTGGCAAGTACTGGCTGTGTGCTACATGTGACAACAATCTCCTACATTCTTCATATGAACAGGCTATGGGGTAGGGTGGCAAAACGGAAGCCTTTTCTTACAAAGAAAAACATCCAAGCCCGGCTGAAGTTTGCAAAAACAAACATCAAGTCCCCCAAAAGCACGTGGGAAAATGTGTAATGGTCTGATGAAACCAAGGTGGAACTTTTTGGCCATAATTCCAAAAGGTATGTTTGGCGCAAAAACAACACTGCACATCGCCCAAAGAACACCATACCCACAGTGAAGCATTGTGGTGGCTGCATCATGCTTTGGGGCTGTTTTTCTTCAGCTGGAACCGGGGCCTTAGTCAGGGTGGAGGGAATTATGAACAGTTCCAAAAACAAGGCAATTTTGGCACAAATCCTTCAGGCGTCCTTTAGAAAGCTGAAGATGAAGAGGAAGTTCACCTTTCAGCACGACAACGACCCAAAGCACACATCCAAATCCACAAAAGCATGGCTTCACCAGAAGAAGATTAACGTTTTAAAATGGTCCAGCCAGAGCCCAGACCTGAATCCAATTGAACATCTGTGGGGTGATCTGAAGAGGGCTGTGCACAGGAGATGTCCTCACAATCTGACAGATTTGGAGCGCAAAGAAGAGTGGGAAAATATTGCCACGTCAAGATTTGCCATGCTAATAGACTCCTACCCAAAGAGACTGAGTGCTGTAATAAAATCAAAAGGTGCTTCAACAAAGTATTAGTTTAAGGGTGTGCACACTTATGCAACCAGGTTTTTGTGAGTTTTTTATTTTTTATTTTTCCCCCTCAAAGATTTCAGTTTCTTTTTCAATGGAATTGTTCACGTTATAGGTCACATTAAAGGTGGAAAAAGTTCTGACATGATTTATCTTTGTCTCATTCTTTTACAACACAAGAACCTGGCATCTTAACAGGGTGTGTAGACTTTTTATATCCACTGTTCATTGCCCAAATGCCTGAGAGAGTCTTGCTGTTAAGAGATAAAAGTTATGATGTCAGGGATTGGGACTTAGGGTTAGTGTTTTACTACTTTGTTGATTTGTCCATCTTCACGTCTGTTTCGTCTGTGCGGGTGGGGCTACTTTGACCCTCTACCATGTATGTCCGCTCGTCTGAGGAAACAAATGGCTCATTGATGTATGATTAGGTTGTCATAATGAGTTTAGATGCCAGATAACATGGCACCATCACAGACTTTCCAAAACACAACTTTCATTACACAACAGGCTGCCATTCCCTGTTTGCTCCCTCCCTCTCTCAAATATGAAAGAATTACTCCATCGCCTGGCAACTCTCCCTGTACCCTGGCATGGAGTTGACAATTCGTGCTGGCCGCATTTCTAAAAGGTCAGAAGAACACGAAAAGAGGCTGTGAGTTCTTGGGTTGGGACCCCAGTTCACTGGTAGAGGCTCAAAAGCAATCAGAGGCCCATGGACAAAGAATAGCTGATGAACCACAAGTGAGCTTGATGGGAAGAGCAGGACCCACCAGGCACGTTGGTTGTGCATACAAAAGGCGTGGTAACCTACAACCAACCTCCAGCAACTCCAGAGTTGACTGCTGATTAGTTTATGTTCCTCGTGCTGAAGTTTGAAAACATCAACCTCCTCCATGACACAAGGTAGGGATGTCTGTCACCCGTAACAACGGGAAACTAGGTCATGGGTCTATTGTAGTTGACACAGTGACCACTGGAAGAAGCCAAGTGCACTGTGCTGTTTAAGGCCGTTCTTTCTGTTGTTGTTTGGTAACCTACTTCATGTTAACGTTAAACGAAGTGCAGTCCAGGTCAAAGGGAATGGGTGCTTCTGGATTGTGGCAGTTTTACCAAGGTTGTTACTGCAACTGGTCACTTAAAGCTGTAAAGAGGGCCAGAAGCATAACACTCCGCATCTGACTGCTGGTTTTTCTCTGAAACTAAGCAGGGTTGCCCATACAGAAATATAATATGTGGCCATATATGGTCATATACATTAAAATACTTAACATATGTTTTAAAATGCATGATCATGTATGTTCATTACATATTTCAATTTGACTTATATAAAAACGGCAAATTCTTGTATATTTTGATGTACAGCTCCGGAAGAAATTAAGAGACCACTGCACCTTTTTCTTTCCATTCCAAAAAAGTCAAAAAGGAAGGTTTTGAGTGAGGAACAGAAGGGTTAAAATGAAGAGACCACTGCAAATTGAACGCTTCTGTTCCTCACTCAAAGCTTTCCTTGTCAACTTTTTTGGAAAGGAAGGAAAAAGGTGCAGTGGTCTCTTAATTTTTTCCAGAGCTGTATGTATGTGCAGGTCAAACCAAATATATGTTTAAAACCAACAGTTAGGTTAGTTAGGAAATATTTGGACACTGACACAATTTTCATAATTTTGTCTCTGTATGGCACCACAAAGCATTTGAAATGAAACAACTGAGATGCATTTGAAGTGCAGACTTTCAGCTTTAATTCAAGGGGGTTAACAAAAATTGCATAATAAACGTTTAGGAATTGCAACTATTTTCATACGCAGTCCCATTATTTCAGGGGCTCAAATGTAATTGGACAAATTAACACAATCATAAAATTAATGTTCATTTTTAAAACTTTGTCGAGAATCCTTTGCAGGCAACGACTGCTTGAAGTCTAGAACGCAAGGACATCACCAAATGTTAGGTTTCCTCCTTTGTGATGCTTTGCCAGGCCTTTACTGCAGTTGTTCTTCAGCTGTCTTCAGTTGTTGTTTGTTCATGGGTCTTTCTGCCTTAAGTTTTGTCTTCAGCAAGTGAAATCCCTGCTCGATCACCCGATACATACATATATCGCCATATATTACACTTCCGTATGGGTGGTTCTGGCGGCTCCTTGGATGAGAGACCAGGTGGTTCTGGAAGGGGTGTTGGAGGGCCAGTAAGGATCACTTCTCCCATTGGTCTATGTGAAGTAGATTATGTAGATTGGTAGAAGAATAAAGAAATCACATGTTCAGTTTAAATGTGGAAGAGGTGTGCACTGTAAACCTTCCCTTGGGACTATGTTTCTCTAGGGTATTTTGCTTCAAATTCCACCATTAATAGTTTTTAACAATGATTGCAAATGACATCTCAAACAGTTGCTTCTGTTGGGTTGGTGAACATTTAAAGAGTAGCAATAACATGGAAGGTATTTTCCTGAGTCCGTCCTTGCTGTGAATGTTTCTATCATGACTTAAGTGGAAGAACGTAACCTACTCAAATAGTTCTCTAGCTCTGTAAACACAATGTGACTCTCTCTCCCTTCTTTCATTCTCACTCTCTTATTCCTTCACTTACTCTCTCGCCCCTTTCATTCTCTGTTCATTCCCAATGAGTAAATTACCATTTTATTGTATTTTAGTGAGAAATAAACAAGCATCGTTATTCACTTTCTAGCTTCATGAAAACTATGCAGATAGATGTGACAGACACATAAATGTCAGGTTTCTGTATCACTTCATCTACTGAGATGAAGAAATGCAAATATACTGTAAGCATTAGCTGCATAAATTTCATACAGGGTTTAAAAGCACCACACTAACAGGAGAAAAAATCTACTTGTCATAAGTTCCTGCTGAATCATCATCCAGGCAAAGTCATAGTTCTCCTTTATATTCCACAAATATTAAAACACACGTCTTGACGGTCATACCATTGATCTTTTAGCCATTTTATTTAGGAGCTTTATGATATAGGTATTTAAAACTATTTATATGAAATGTTTTTTTGTTAATTATTGTAAATTATAGTGAAGTTGGTCTTTACTTCTATGGTGCATTACAATGTATTTTAAAACACATACGTAATATGGCTGGACAGAGAGTAAGAACATTTGTTTTGAACTTACCAATATTTAAGGGATATGAGAAAACCCTGGAATATATGCTGTTTTTTAATAAGAATGGTAAGCCACGGTACACCACATATGCAGATGCCTTACACAGACACATTCAGAAGAGCCCATTGGACGCATATTTAACCTAAACACACACACAGCTATTTAGAACAGGACTTGATGATGTCATGCAGTCTCACAGGTGAGACAGTTCACTTCTGGGGGCTTTAGCAGTAACATTTTTCCTTGACTCATTAGCTCTCTTTTTCTCCATTATTCTTCCTCTCTCCCCTCCCCCTCCTGTCCTTCCTCTCCCTCCATAGCAGGGTGTGTGATGAGGACAAACAGCTGCCAGTCTGACAGTAGTGGTTTCCTGGAGGAGCCCTTGATCCCTTCATTTACCCAGCACCCCTTACCTGGAACAGAGCTCATGAAGGTTACACGGATAACAATCTAGAAGTGACGCAATCTGGGCTTGAAATTTTAAGTTAGTTGTAGTGCCATTACTTGAACTAAATTTAGGTTATTGAAATTATCATAATTGTTTTGAACAGCCAATAACATTCACATAAATTGCATTTGATTGTGTCTTCTTTTTGTAGTGAATATTCTTTACATGGTAATTGTGAACGTGTGTGCATGTGTTTTGATGTTGTTCCAGGCTTTGTCAGGCATGTCTGGGGGCAGCACTGATAGCCAAATCACAGTGAGAGAAGCTGCCCTGGATCCCCCCTCTCCCAGTTTCCTTATCTCTCACTCAGCCCCCTTGTCCACCCGGTCCCAGTCTTTTTCCCTTCACTCCTCCTCTCCTTCCTTTGAGCCCTCCTCTTCTTTCTTGGACCCCTCCTCTCCTTTCCTGAAGCCCTCAAATTCCCTTGAGCCCTCCCCTTCCCTGGACCCTTCCTCATCATCGGGGAACCCCTCCTCTCCATCGGTAAACCCCTCTTCTCCTTCCCTGGAGACAACCCCTTCCTTTGACCTTGCCGCTTCTTCCATGGACCCCTCCTCTCCTTCCCAGGATCCCTCCTCTCCTTCCATGGACCCCTCCTCTCCTTCCCAGGA
>JACXGI010002770.1:0-69746 GCA_016801175.1 Esox masquinongy | reverse complement strand
GGAATGCGACAGCTGAAACCCATGTCTTGCATACGTCTGTGCGTGGTGGTTCTTGAAGCACTGACTCCAGCTGCAGTCCACTCTTTGTGAATCTCCCCCACATTTTTGAATGGGTTTTGTTTCACAATCCTCTCCAGGGTGCGGTTATCCCTATTGCTTGTACACTTTTTTCTACCACATCTTTTCCTTCCCTTCGCCCCTCTATTAATGTGCTTGGATACAGAGCTCTGTGAACAGCCAGCCTCTTTAGCAATGACCTTTTGTGTCTTGCCCTCCTTATGCAAGGTGTCAGTGGTCATCTTTTGGACAGCTGTCAAGTCAGCACTCTTCCCCATGATTGTGTAGCCTATAGAACTAGACTGAGAGACCATTTAAAGGCCTTTGGAGCGGTTTTGAGTTAATTAGCTGATTAGAGTGTGGCACCAGGTGTCTTCAATATTGAACCTTTTCACAATATTCTAATTTTCTGAGATACTGAATTTGGGGTTTTCATTAGTTGTCAGTTATAATCATCAAAATTAAAAGGAATAAACACTTGAAGTATATCAGTCTATGTGGAATGAATGTATACATTATACAAGTTTCACTTTTTGAATGGAATTACTGAAATAAATCAACTTTTTGATGATATTCTAATTATATGACCAGCACCTGTAATGTTTTGAATATTTGATTGGGTGATTAAATGTTTAATTGTCTAACTGGCATATTATTTAATTTTTTTTAGGTTATGCCATTAACTTTAAGATTTTGGGATACATTAAATGACTTTCAGTAATGTCTGTTGTGCTCTTTTGGATTTGTTCTACTTGTAATTTATGTTGAATCAGCTTTTAGGATAAGGGTTAAATTAGACCTCAGATAATCAATTCCTAGACATGTAACACTTATATTCCTCCCAACAATGTTTTAAGTCCATAACCACGTCATTACTCTGGAATTAAAAATGTTTTTGTTCTAGGCACCCCCAGAAAAATTATTATTTCTGTAAACAGATGTTGACCTGACCTCTACATGATGCAAATTGAAACTTGCCACCTTTCTGCAACAGGCTATAAAGAATTGAACAATTCCAGTTACCAATTTCAACTTTCTAGAACAATGCTGTTAAATTGAACAATGCAAGTCAAAGGAAGGAGAAACCATTACAATGATTTGTATGAAAACTGGTCAGATCTACACAGCAGAACCCACAGGTCTCAGCAAAGGATGGCAAAGGACCAGAACAGTTTAGCTGACACTGAAGTTGTTGCTCACAGGTCCACCGCACAATGTATCTTACACAGCATGTTCACATTTGTATAATATGTTGAATCTATGGAAATTGCATAAATGGTAATCCTGTATAAACTTGTGCCAAAGGGAAGCCTGTTTCACTTTGTAACATGTGGAGCTCAGATTAACTATATTGTGACTGCAATAAGCAGCATTCTCAACCATCAACCTCCTAATGATGGCCCTCTATTGTATCACATATAATCAAGCAATGTCTACTCAAAGAAAAACTGACCATGGCAGGCATAGTGAGTATGACTGTGCATGTGTATATATCCATGTGTCTGTATTATCACTGCACTCAGCAGCTTTCTAAACCACCAGTCTCATTCTTGACTGTAACCAAAACATTTAAAACTATTTTAAGAGGCACTTCAGTCTTCAAATTAATATATTTTAGCTGTATGTTATCAAACAATTTTAATCCTGAGACAAAATACAATTAAATGGTATTGGAAAATACCATTTAATTTTACATAATTGGTACAAGCATAATGAGACTAGAGCGCTTTTTCAACATGTAGTCAAAGCAGATACACTTTTGTTTTCTATATCAATGCTTGAACCCCTTGAACCTAGTGTTATACCTTGACAAAAGATATTAAATGAAATCACATGGACTCTGAGATAAAGATGTAAAGTTAGTTAACTCTTCTTCCTCTATTAGCACACTCAACGTAATGACATCATACCCATACATGACACCTAGCTTCAAACCAGGATGTTCCCAAACTGACCAATGGCGAACATCAGTGGGCGTAATTTAATATTCAGGAACCCCCATATAAACTGACCAATGGCGAACATCAGTGGGCGTAACTTAATATTCAGGAACCCCCATATTAAGTAACGCTCCCGACTTGCGGTCTGCAGATATACCTTATTGATTTTTTCAGCAAATAAAAATAAATTTTTTGGTATTTATCTGTGTTTGTGAAAAACAAAATATGATTTTGTTACTGAATCTTTCCTGGCAACATTTAAATCTTCCTGTTTGGTATTTACCCTCTCTTCAGCCAATTGCTGCTTTACTTCCATCCGCAAGAGATGCCCATTTGTAGTGTCTCTTTTCCACTGTTCCTGCCATCTGCACCATCACTCGCTATTCCTCTGCATCTGCCATCTCTGCACCATCACTGTCCATTTAATCATTGTAGCCTCTGTGGCAATTTCTGTTTGGCTGTTTTCAGAGAATGAACAGAGAGGAGAAAGGAATCTTGTGCGTTTGTGAATACAGTAGGGATTTTCATGACCTTCTCAGGAACCCCCAGACATATTACAATTTTGGGTAAACAAAAAGCAGGCATTGCTGGTTGCCTCTAGAAGTGTTGCCCATCCAGGTGCCTCGAGCACAGGCTTTCTAAAGGGCATCACATCCATTCCGGGTCATGATATTTTGAGCATCAGTCTTTAAGGCAGTCAAAGAAAATCCTAAATCCATAGAGCAGCTTGGACCAAATATGGTAATTCAAAGACATACAATATAAATACCTAGCTAGTGCAGACAGACTATGGTGAATCAAAAACAGACATAGCATCACCTTCACGTTATTATAAACCAGATGGTTTAAATCCTAAATGCTGATTGGCTGAAAGCACACCGCTCTACCACTGAGCGAGTAACGCAGTGGAGGACTGTGACCATGGAGAGGAAGACGCCAACATCCGACAGGGGGTCTTGACGGTGCCACTGGAACGGGGAAAGTTAAGTTTCTTTTAAAACCTTCCCTTTATTTTGTGTTAGTTTGTTTGGGGTATGTTAAATCTATTGGGTGGTTAGCCTGTAAACTGGGTGGATATTAGAGTATTATGACTTATTGCTGCATAGACTGAATCACATGGAGTGGCGTGTAATGAACTGGTGTGGTATTGCTGTCAGAGTGTAGGCCCTTTGCATATTTACTAGGGTGTGTTTGCAGTGCATAGGGCATGCCTTTCCTAGTAATGTATCACAATACTGCAGTAGGTGTAAACAAAGCAGTTCTATGACTATTAGGGTCCCTGGTATCCCCTGGGAGGGCTTTCATGAATGTATTTATTGTATAAATTACCAGGCCCGAAAAGATTATTGTTATTTACTTGCTGTTCTTGGCCTTACCACCACTTCAGTTGGTCAGGATGTGTAATTACAACATTTTGGTGAGATGTTTGAACGGCTGTCACGTTAGAATATTCTATCTTTATATTTACATTGTGTGATTAAATGGTGTAACAATTATACTGCCATTCATGGCAGTAATAAGTAATCGATACAGGATTAACAAAGTGCATTGTCAAAATGTATGTAACACTGATTACTATGAAACAATAATACTTCCAGTCCCAACCGTATACTGTATAAAATAAATACAATTCTCAGACCAAATGCAGTACTGCTGCGGACCACCGGGGTTCCGCAGACCGCAGGTTGAAAGGTAAATTGAGGATTTATGTCTGTTTCGTATAGTGTGTTTTATCCTTATGCTTTATTATTCCATTTACCAAACATAGCCTATTCCCCCAGCATCTGCGTGAATATTAGTTCAAAAATGTAGTCAAAATGTAGTCGTCGTTTCAGCCAATGATAAAAGAGATCCAGTCATTGATAAAGCGGCAGTCGTTTACGACCTTTTTACGACGTTATGTTTACGATATAGTAAGAACGTCTCAAAGGAGGTTTGTTCTTAATATTTTGTCCTGTTTTTTGTTCAATGTTATTTTCAGTCTGAAATGACTAAACCACATTTGTCTAAATTACATTCGTTGAATGTGTTTCTTACTGCCCGATTAGATGCGGCGGCTGTGGATATACTCGGGGCTGTAGAAAAAACAATTACAGACTATCAAGAAGAAATCCACAGATCGAAAGAGGAGAATGATCGTCTACGTCAGCTGTTGCTAGATTTCGGTTTCACACCTGACAGACAATCACTAATTACTGGTGTGTAAAGGTTATCTCTGAACATTATTGCTTTAGGTTTCTATAAAGATAACAACTGGCTAACTTATTAATTGCTGGCTATATATTTAGGCAACTGGTATGACTGTTGAATTGTGCTGCAACTACATTTTATAGCTTGCAAATCAGGCGTCGGGAATTCAGTAGCGAAGTAGGTATTTAGCTAGATTCTCCTCACTTCTCAGAGCAATCTGTGAGTGTGTAAAGGTGAGTCGAGACAAGAAATAACCTACTTAGACGTTGCTGCAGGAAGTAACTTGTATCTCTCTTTTCAGACGGCGAACAGTTCTTTGTTCCTGTCACTGCAGACGACGTTGTCGCAGAACAGGAGTGGAGTGAGCAAGAGAACACGGAGTCCTTATGCATCCCCCAGTGTATGGACAGTGATCAGTGCTCACACATTTACCAGGCTGTGAAAAACAGAAAGAAAGACAGCCAATCTACCAATGCAACTGAACAGATCAAAACCAAACATGGTGGACAAGACTACGTGGCCTCAGAATCCACCAGTGACTCATGGACCCTCTCAAAGCCAAAGTCGAAACAAAAACAGGCAAAGAATGGGCAGAGTCCTCCTGACACTGGGACAGTCAGTGGGCTGAGTACACCAATGAGGGCTCCAACAGGTGATAGACCGCACAAGTGCCTTGTGTGCAGAAAAGGTTTTAATAATAAGAACCATTTAAAAACGCATCAGAGAATTCACACAGGGGAGAGGCCACATTGGTGCAAAGAATGTGGCAAGTGCTTCAACCGCAAGGGTGACCTGGCCACTCACATGAGGACACATACAGGAGAGAAACCATACCAGTGCAGTGTTTGTGGCAAAAGCTTCAGGCGAAACAGACTGAATGAGCATATGAGAGTACACACAGGGGAGAAACCCTATCATTGCACAGACTGTGAAAAGGGCTATAAAACAGTAAGTGATCTAAAACGCCACCAGCGCATTCACACGGGAGAGAAGCCATTTCGATGCAACAATTGTGGTAAATGCTTTAGTCAGATGACAACTTTGAAAAAACATATGAGAACTGTTCATAAGACCTTAAAATTGCAGTGCAGTGAGCACAGCCCAGATCTCTGATATCACAGAACAAAATGTTATGTCAACCTGGTACCATCTGCATGTGCATTGGCCAATCAACTCCTCTAGCTATTGTCCTCAATCATTCATGTATACAGGATGTCACGCAGCTTGATTTGTCACACAGCAAGTATGACTTTCTCCCTATTCAGCACAAGCCTAGCATCAAACACGCTTCACAGATGTGTTGTTCATTTAACCGCTTGCGCCAATCAAAAGTCATTTTTTGAGCGTCAAAAATATGGACATCTTAGACCGTGTTGTGTGTTTATTACATCTGTGTTATTTTTACCCCAACTGTTCATCCAAGTGACTAGGCATCCCGCTGTAATGGAAATAATGACACTTGCTCGGCATCAGCTTTGTGAGCTCCGTTGCACAAAGTTGTGTCTGTCTTGACTCGTCATGCCATCCTGAAACTGGCTATTCAGCATCACATCTCCATGTGCTACATGTGCACACTTTGGTCAGTCTGTGTGTTGAAAATCTATTTTACAGATCTGTTATTTTGGGAAATTGCTATACCTTCAATATCTTCAAGACAAGATTCATGTAATAATGTGTTTTCATGACTTGTGTCAAAACTAAAGGTGATATGCTGGGAGGCTTTTGAAACTTCTAAAAGAGCACTCTGACAAAAATGTCCAGAATTTTATTTTGGACTATCCCCAAATCCCTCCCCAAAGTAACATCACCACACTCTTAGTGTTGGTTCTGCTGACCCAGATTCATGCCTAATTATGGAACAAAACACTATTTCAACTTTGTACATCAATTATTTATTGTTAGTGCTTTAGTTTCATAATCAGATGAACTAAAAGGAATTGCAGTCCAACACTAAGTTTGTCATATCTTACAAGGTTTACTTTATCAAGGTTAATTCGTTTTATAAATAATTTTGTTATTAGTGTTGTTGTTTTTTCTGATACAGACTTCACATTTTGCTGCTATAATATGTAATCTCAAAAGGAAATAATTTGGGAATTTCTTTAATTGAAAGTCTGCACATCCTACTCTGCATTTTTAAAAGTCAAAGAAAGTTTAGGATATACATTGGATGATCTTTACTGATAGCCTGGTTGGAGTCATGTTAATTCATCAGGAGAGCAAATAATATATTTGAAAGATCAACCCAGTTTACATTATAATGTAAAGATGTCTTTGTGATGACATCCATGCTAGAAAGTGTTTTCTCCCAAATAAGTTCCCTAATCATGAGTATGCTCACACCTCATACTGAATATTGATGCATGAATATTTGGAAAGACTGGTATACACCCACACCATCCTGTTGTTGGGATATGGCAAAAAAAGTCCAACACAGAAAATGTGTTTTAATATGCAATCATTCTGTTTTTATAACACCTGTTTTACATCAGCATTTGTCACAAAGTCCTTATACAGAAACCCAGCCTAAAACCCCAAAGAGCAAACAAGATATTGATACACATGGCAAGGAGAAACACTAGTAGGGTTGGAATCTAGGAAGAAACTAAGATTGGAACCAGACTCTGAGGGGTGGCCAGTCCTCTTGACTGTGTCAGGTGAATATGATAAAGGTAAATTACATTTCGGGGCCAGATTAATATTTTTGTAAATTACAATCAACAACGGATTAATTAATACAGATAGGCTGTGTCCAAAGGCTTTCGTCAGAATCCAAACTAGCAGTTCAACCAGATCGACAAGGACAGAGACAACCAGGAGTGACCGGAACAGGTAGTCCTAAGGTGTGACCCAAGGGCGCAGGTCATTTTAAGATTTAACAGGATACCAAAGAGATTAGAGGGAGCATCCCCATCCAAAAGAATACCTCAGTGTAGATTTCACACTGACCCTCGTCCCCGAGCACATAAACGGGCTATAGGACAGTCCTCCAATTGGAACTGACAAACCAGTCTTGATGCCGTTGTTCATGTTGAGACGGGGGCGGTCCGGAGACACTGTGGCCTCATACGATGTTGTGTGTGTGTGCGTGCGTGAATGCGTGGGGGTTTGGCCAGTCGCACAAATCCTGTCATCCCAATCTTGACCATGTCATTGACCTTGGATGCTGAAAGTGAGTAATTTTTAAACCATTTGCCAGTAAACTTTCCAGAGGGCCTTACAGTTAGTTCATTCATCTAAAGATAGCATGGGACAACCACACAACCCAGTAATATACCTTAAGGCAGTGCCGGCTCTAGCCATTTGGGGCCCTAAGCTAAATTTGATTTTGGGCCCCCTCTCTTATAGTGGTCAGGGGCTAGCAGTCAGAGGCCCAATAGCGGTTGGGGGACCTAACTGCCTGGAGCCGGCCCTGCCCTAAGGCTTCTGCAATGAATAGGGTGACCAGATTAAATAAGGTGAAATACGGGACATTCAGGTTGCTACCACCCCGCGCGCACAAACATCCACCACCTACACAAAATGTACAACAAAGTAGGAAATACTGTTTTACTGCTATACTATAACAAAATATTGCGTATGTGACAAATTAATGATTTGGATTGAAACAACAACAAAAAACGTTAGCAATCCGAATAACATGAACACACTATGCTCCAAAAAATTAACAGGTGTACACAGCAACAACTGTAATAACCTAATTTGCTCATTTGATTCCTTGGGTGTGGAGTCCGGTCGCCTCTTGTACTTTTCGCATGAGCCAATCTTTATCAGAGTCCGCTTGTCTTTAATGAGTTTGTCATAGAAAGCTGTGCACTTTAATGCAAAATTTACTCGCACAAATAACATTGCCTTCGTGGATGGTTGTTACAGCGAGGTGGGATTTCGTGCGCACAGGTGCTTGGGCTTGGCAGCTCGTGAGAACTAAATTTGATTGGATCATAGTCTGGAACTTTAAGACTGACAGTGGTGGCAAATCATGACAACCTGTCACATTCGAATGGGTAGTAGGTCGGACCAATCAAAAAACAGAATCAAGTGAAAATACAGGACAAAATGTTTTTTCCTAAATGAGTCGGGACATCTGAAAACGGACTGAAATACGGGACTGTCCCGGGAAAAACGAGACGTTTGGTCACCCTAGCAATGTAGCAGCTGTAAGTAATGTCAGTGCTAGGTGAAAGACAAAAAAGTAGTCCAAGAAAGTACACACTTTTACAAAACATTGTTGAAAATTTTGTATTTTACACATTTAAAATGCAATCCAACACTATCTCATCATTCTGCTTGATAACTACTTATTCCATGATTAATCCTGTATATACGAAGGGACTCATATTCTGGAGGACTCCAAAAATCCGGAAGTATTTAGCTATTCTTTCCTGCTCACTACTCGCTGGCGCTCTCGTGAATGCGAAATTCCTCGGTCTCACGTGCTTTTTGTATATAAAAGCTCTCTGTTCCCCCTCATCATGGCTAGTGTTTCACCAGATAAACGACGAAAGATGGAGTCCGCGTTGGAACAGCTGAAAAAATACACCGTGGTCGTGGCGGACACCGGAGACTTCAATGGTAACAGATGGGATTGGCCGCGATGCCATTGCACTAGCCAAGGCCAGGGATGCAGTCGCTAACATCTAAAACACATGATATAACATACGTGTTTCACGTTTTTTCTGCGGCGATAGTTAGCATTACTTAATATAATGACCGTTGACGTGTCCAAAGACACAAGACAAAATTAGCTTATATTTCGTTAGTTGTTTGTTAAAATTGTCAATGTCATGTTCACGTTAGGCAGTGTAGTAGCCCGTAAGGTTGGATAAGATAGAACACACTTAACCAATCTGAGTACTGTATACTAATCCGATGAGAAAGGCCTGCCTATTGGTTAGTTAGATAACTAATGCATATATATGTTGCAAAGCTGTTTTAGTTTTGAAACTATAATAATGTCGGTAGTTGTCTTAGGTATGACAGTTTGTGTTATAGTTAACTTGTGCACGCTTTGCTGGCCAGTTTCCTGAATATGACCGCGCCACTTGCACATTGCAACCTCATGTAATGGAGCATTTGCCTTGAACACAGTACTAAGGGTTTATTTGCAGGGGTTGTGAAATCCTTGAGTTCGTTTGTAAATCAAATGTTATTCAATTTATTTGGATGTACTGTACCTACCTAGTTACCAAATAATCGCAAGGCACGTTAAAGTCCATATTGATAACATTGTTTCTCCGTCCTCACTATTACACATACACATTAGACAACATTGTCAACTGGTTCCTGCTTCGTTCTTGTTTGAATGGGGAAGTAATGATGACGTAATCCATTAGTCAATTCCATTGTGGTGTAAACCAAACATTTCCTCATGCTTGTCCTGCAAGTTAGGATGATGAGACAGAAACGGTCGGGCCACCAGACATATAAGATTACTTGGTGGAAATGGGGCCCAGTCACACTGTAAGTGGATAGGCTACAAGGACATGCAAGTGTATACTAAATGTTTAACTGTCTTTTCAGGCCAATTAAAGGTGCGTTGGCGCCTCACAGACTTTGATTCCGGAATTGAGGGGTCTTTTAGAGAAGACTTTGAAACAGGGTTACTTTCAAATGTCTACAGTATATACATACATTCTTGCAGATGTTCCTGCATTACCGTTAAAGACTCGCACTAATGGGCTACTGTGCTTTTTGAATCGAAAGATTGACTGAAGTGTCGATGTGAGCTTGCATGATGCCGAAGCTGTTGGGTTGTGTGGAAAGGGGAACAGTGTAGCCATAGACCCAATTCATGTTGTGAAAGGGTGCTTCTGGCCAAATCCCTTGTGAAAGGATCACACTGGCGGCCAACTCTGCGATGTGCGCTCTGCGTTTACTGGCCAACTGTTTTTGACAGTGGTTTGGAAGACTTAGACTGTGACCATGAAGAACAGTTCATTTGCAGAATGACACACTTGTGTAGCATGTTTCAGTTGCCATGGTGCTACGGTCATTATACAAGGGAGTTACCCAGTAAAATTCTCACCAAAATGTCACTTACATTAACGTGTGGATCACTGTCGATTTAAAACGAAAAGATTTTCGACAGTCCTTGTTTGGGTTAGTTTAAAAACATTTGTAGAATTTTGTTGGTGATATAATGAAATTATTTCGTCCGTATATCATTCTTTTCACATTATCTACTGGATTTTTGATTTCCTATGAACCTCATGATACTTGGGTACCAAAATGTATTGAGATTTTCACAAGGCAAATACTCACTTTTGCAGTTTTCTTATATGGCCTACTTATTAATTTTAAATTGTTATAATTGAAACCACCTTTAGTCTCCAGACCTTATTGGATTTTCAACATTGCAGAATCAATTTAACTTTTTGCCGGATCAGGTAAGCGGAGCCGTCCAAGAAGAGCGAATGTCTCTTACTGACTGACTCCCCCTTGTTAAATGGCGTACTGGTTAGAGACGCGGACTGCCATGCAGGGGACCGGTGTTCGAGCATCAAAGCAGTCAAAACAAGTTATGCATTAGGATTTGTTCAGGATAGACAAACTTCACTGGCTACAACCTTCAGAAGCTATGTTATAGTATGCCTAACATAAAATTGTTTACAGTTATATTGTGACGATGTCTGGTGGATTTTGATGTACATCCATGCATGCTTTTTGGGGTAATGTACATTAGATCACAACCCCTTGTGCAGTAAAAGAGGAGGGGTTTCCACGATTCTCTCGTCTTTTCACTATATTGATAGTTTTTGTATCAGTGTCATTCAAGAATGAAAGAAAAATTAATGTTGTTGTGCCATGAAATGAAATGGCTTTGGTAGTGTAAAGTCCATCTTTGGTCTTGCCAGCAATTGCTCAATTCTTATGACTATTCTTAGTAAGTTAGTAGATAGTAGTAAGCCCATTACTGGCTAATAAGCTGTTAAAATGGCCAGTGGCAAACGCCATACTGTTCATAGATGCTATTTGTGGTAGACGTAAACTTAATAAGAAACGTTAGTCAGTTTAACACAATGCTAATGGTGTCTAGCAAAATATTTAAACTTGGCGTGATGTTAATGTGTGACAAAATTATCTAATGTCGAGATGCTACACTGACATTCGGTACACGTATAGCTTAGTGGCATAGTGGTTAAAGACAGCCTGTCACATGGGGGACTCAGGATCGAATCCAGCGAGGGCAACAACATTCATCCCTTCTAATCGGGGGCTGGCCGAACTAGACTTGCCTTGTTCCTTTTCTTGTTAATACATGCGTTTTCATATTTGGGTGAAATAAACAACTCAAGCTAAGTGTTTTCATGGCCCATAGTCATTTTTCACATATGCACATTACGCAACTCTGTCCCAGCCTGGAATTAGCATGATAAGCATTGTCTAAATTAATGAACTGAAACTGTGCATCCCAAGCAACAAAAGCTGCATTTCAAGCGAAAATCTACTCCAACTAAGACTGCTGTTGTTTAACCTAAAGAACCTGTCGATGTTGTATTCCTCAAATAATGTCTCATTGTCTATATAAATCCAATTTTCAACTGAACTAATACTTTCTATGTTTACCGGTCAGTTTTGTTCACAATGGTATCAATCCGTGTTTTCAGCATAACTTCATTAACAACCGTTAACAATAACAGAGGCTGTCTGTGGTGGCTACAGAAAATAATTGCCAGTTTGAAGTCACCAAAATCCGCCAGCTCTTTTGTCAATATGCAGTCATAAAAATCAATGCTAGTGTGACCAATGACTGAATTTATTTTGAAGTGTTTTTTTTGTTTTTGCTTTTGTTGCTCGGGACAGTTTCAATTCATGAATTTGGACGATGCTAATTCCATGCTGGAACAGAGGTGAATAATGGCTTGTTGTGAAAAATGACTCCATGGGCCTTCAAGAACAACTCAAGGTGTTATTGCACCCAAATAGGAATCTAGGACAAACTATCCCTTTAAGTAGCAATTTTCATTTGTGTATGATAGGGCTTCTGAAAATGAGATTTTCCAGAAATGGTGGATTACACTGAGTTCCAGATGCCTACACCCTAACAATGGGATTCGTTGTCCAAGGCAGATTGTCTTTCACTGGATTCTGTTGACAGTCAGATTCCACAGGCACAAAGCCAAGCTCCCACTTATGTCTCTTTGGGTTGGTGATACTTTCACAGATTTAATGAGGGGTGATGACCTAAACCGATTTTATCCAATGTAGGGTGAGATGCTATGCTGTCCTTGTGAATGCGTGTACAATGTCTCGACTTTCAGTAGTGACAACTTCAAAGATCGCTTTTTTCTTTTAAGCTGGGATTTCCTTGACCATCGCACTAGGAGTAGGTAGTAATCTGGGGAAACAAAATTCTGATTCAACATTTATTGGATACTGGGTGACCTTAATATGATTATTTAATTATGCCTTCTGCACAGTCAGGACTTCCATTCAGTGGCTGCAGATTACCGAACCTCCCCATGTTTCACTGTAATGATGGTGTTCCTTTCATTGAATGCGTGATTTGATCGTATGTAAACAGTGCTGATGTGAATTCTTGTCAGTCATTCTGTACTAAGGAACAGATTAATCATTCAAAGAACCTGGCCTTTGTACAGTCAAACATGCAGAGTTTATGTATATGTAATTGTTAGAGGAGTCATTGAATGTTTCTAAAGTGGCCAGGCAAGAGTCCAGACATAAATCCACAATATTAGGTGAGAGCAGAAAACAGCAGCTGTCAAGTCTGCACTCAAACGACAACTGAATCAGTCGTAAGTGAAGAGTGGGTCAAGTTGGCAGTCGAATGGCACAGTAAGGTTATTGCCAACTACAAAAAGTATTGGTTGGCAGTTATCTTGGCTAAAAGCTGTGCAAACAAGGAACTTGCTCTGAGGAACAAATTATTGTCTTTACCATTTGTCTATTTTTTTTTTATAGTTAAGTAAACTTAACTTTACAGGAGTCATGAGAACGAATATGGCCTCAGTGTGGCATCAGTGAAGAATGACAATACATTTGCAACAAAACAATCTTTGTCTCATTGTCTTTGTTCAAATGGGGGTGGTTAGAACATATTTCATTATCTTTGAGTTGTGTGCCCTTTGAGATGGTTAGACTGTTGACAGGCTAGGCCTTAGGTTGTTGCTTAGAAAATTCAGAACCAACAAACATTGGAGTACTGTTATCTGCTAGAAATACCTCATGAAACAGAAAAACAACAGTATAACCCTTTTGGCTTAAATGCCACATTTTTAAAGGACCAAATCTGAAATGTTAGATTTTTTTCCCTTGAATATCAGCTGGCAGTGCGTGTCTTAAAATGTATTTTTCAATTAGGTGCTCTGTTTATTTGAACATTAATACAGTAGGATTCTGTATGGTATTTCTGCAGCATCATGTACATTGTAGGCTTTCTCCAAATGGCTGGCTTGGGGTACTCCAACATATGCCCTCCTCAAACTGTTATGCAGTCTTGCTTGTCAGTAGTTCAAAAACTAAATCCAAAGCTCATGATACAAAGAATAGTTACCTATACTTGATTTTAATAAACCTAGTAATATTTTTTTCAGAAGCTCTACAACAGAATTAAGCAAACTGAAATTCCTACTGTTGTTACACAAACTGCATATTTGGAAATAGTGTTTTTGGTTAAGTCAGAGGTAATACTGCGTAATAATGCCTACAACAATCCAAAGGCAAGCAACTGTGGGAGGGCATAAAAAGGCTGGCTGAAAGTAGGTTATTTGAACTGGGTGGTATGTGCGAGCCTTCTAAGAGAAAACACCGGGGCCTTTGTGCTCTGTGTAGCTCATTCGCTGTCACTGGCTGAACCGTGATCAGCTGCTCTGCATGTCTATGTACAGTAGAGGTCACTGTTGACCGGTCCAGAAGCGACCTTTCAACAAATATTTAATAACGATCGTACTGAATCAAGGTTTGAGGCATGCAACGATTTTGGCCTTTGTTTTGTGGTCTTCGCATTGCAAGCGTGCTGAGTCACTTGACAAGGAGGTGAAAGTGCACAGGGAGGTGCATGATGGCCTTTACCAGACCAAAACCAATTATTTTTGGTATTAATCTGGTAACGTGAATGTCTAGTGAAGTGGTTACATGTCGACTGGCACTGGGCCAGGTTTAGCCCTAAAGAAGCCTAGACCAGAAGTGACAGGGCGGTTCTGCATTGGCCCGGTGGGTGCCACACGGGATGTTTACATCTGCAGATCCATCGAGCTCCTAAAATCAGTTCATGTCGTGTTGAAGTGTACATGGGTCACTTCGACGGCACCTGAAATTCCATTTCACCTCTGAAAATTTTAGGTCCTTGCACTAAAGACTGTGGCTGTGCACCAGCTCCTCGAAAGAGACTTGAACGTTACACGCAGTGTGAAATTGTCTTGCGGTAACATTTGGTGTGTAAATTAGGTGCGTGACTAGTTGTAAGCTTGTGTTATGTGTTTTAGTTTTTTAAATGTACAGCTCTCTCCCATTTCTCTGAGCAGCCATTGAAGAATACAAGCCCCAGGATGCCACCACCAACCCCTCCCTCATCCTCGCGGCTACAAAGATGCCCACCTACCAGCATCTGCTCGACCAGGCTATTAAATACGGCATTGCCAAGGCCGGGTAAGTTGGACACTGTCGGCGACTAACACTTTACCCCGATTATTATGTTCCGCCGACGGACCACCAAATCCAGGAAGGGGAAGCGACCATGAAAACCTTCCTTTTTGTTGACAAGCAATTAAACAAAATTTGACGGGGCTTTTCTAGTAATAATTTGTCTGCTTTAGCAATGTCGTCATTTTGCCATACTTCTGTAATCCACTTTAAAGGAAGTCTTCATCGCAGGCGTTTCAGAAGGCATGGGCAGCACTGTCAGTCAGGTGTCCAGACCTTTAGTGGAGTGATGTGAAATCCCTGAATACTGGCAGCAGATAAACATTTCATGTGTATAAATTCGTAACATACGTGATAACTTCAATAAAGCCATGCTCTGCTGCTGAAAGCTATGATCAGATGCATGCCTGAGTAGTTCTTAACTAATACTCAGACTTCACTAGAGCTTTTACTCTGTCCATCAGAACTGAGGAAGAGCAGGTGACCAGCACCATGGACAAGCTGTTTGTAAGCTTTGGCCTGGAGATCCTCAAGAAGATCCCAGGCAGGGTCTCCACGGAGGTGGATGCCAGGTACGGGGAAAGACCCCTGCTTCGCTCAGGCCCACATGATCCGGTGTGACGTGGCCAAACTTGTGCCATCACTTGACACCTGAAATTTAAAAAAAAAAAAATAAACATTGATTGTAACTCTTATATAATGAACTCCTTCACCCTTTCCATGTTAGGCTTTCATATGATAAGGATGAGATGGTGGCCCGTGCTTTGAGAATCATTGCCCTTTATGAAGAGGCTGGTATCGACAAGGAACGTGTGCTCATCAAGCTCTCCTCAACATGGGAAGGCATTCAGGCTGGCAGGTGAGTGAGGACACTTATCGCTGGGCATTTCTTCTCTTATAACTGGCCATACAAAACAAACATGTTAGGTCTTCTGTTGGAACACAATACGTTGAATGTTTTCTAAAGCTCCTGTTATTGCTGTAAGCTGGTATAGCAAAATGTGAAAAGGTAAACGTTAACTTGTAGCTCTCTTGGTAGTGCAAGGCTCTTGCAAGGCCAGGATTGTGGCTTTGATTCCCACGGGACCAGGACAGAAAAGTATAAAAGTGTGTGCACTCACTACTGTAAGTCGCTCTGGATGAGCGTCTGCTAAGAGACATCAATGTGCTTGCTATTAAACTGACACACAACATGGCAGTTTAACTCTTGCATACAACCTAGACAATCTTTTGTTTTCAATCTGTCTCCATCAAATGTTTTGTTTGTGACAGCCATGTTAGCAATGATCGGCGGTTAACACCGATGTCCGTCTGAATTCGGCGGTTAACACCGATGTCCGTCTGAATTCTGCGGTTAACACCGATGTCCGTCGGATTGTGTGCCTGCAGGGAGCTGGAGGAGAAGCATGGGGTCCACTGCAACATGACCCTGCTGTTCTCCTTCGCCCAGGCGGTCGCCTGTGCAGAGGCCAAAGTCACCCTCATCTCCCCCTTTGTTGGTCGCATCATGGACTGGTACAAGGAGAACACGGCCCAGAAGAGCTACGAGCCCCACGAGGACCCAGGTAGGGCTGATGACCGGGTCTGAACGATGAATGGCTAACTCCGTGGGGTCCGCTAGAAGACCATGGTGCAGCAAAGGGAACTGCACCTCCCTACCTGCAGGCCGTGCTTAAACCCTACAACCCTTCCCGTGCACCCCGAACTGCCACCTCGTGGCTTTTGGGTTTACCTTTTGGTTTACCCTGCGCTTACCTTTGATTTCTCTAGCACTGACTTTGCCAACTAATGGCTTCGATGCAGGGAAGTGTACTTATGATTGTCAGATGTTGGTTTTCCAATACACCTTAAGGGGAATGCACTTGTAGTCAGTCGCTCTGGATAAGAGCGTCTGCTAAATGACAAATGTAAAATTGTCTTTGTTAACCATTAATGTCACAATGATTTTCACTCAGGTGTGCTGAGTGTCACCAAGATCTACAACTACTATAAGAAGTATGACTATGCCACGGTGGTGATGGGCGCCTCCTTCAGGAACATTGGGGAGGTGAAGGCCCTGGCTGGCTGTGACCTGCTGACCATCTCCCCTGGCCTGCTGGGAGAGCTGAAACAAGACCACAGCACCGTGACACCCCTTCTCACGGTGCAGAAAGGTAACCGGGGCCTTTCTGTCCCATTAAGGACGCCGATGACTAATTGTTACATACACATGTATGGAGAAGTTGCCAAGCCAACATTCATTGTTCAATTACATAGTTTGTGTACTCAAAATCATTTAAACCTTGAGAGCAGCGAACTGGCTGGGTTAAGCTGATCCTTGGATTTACAAAGCTTGGTTAATGTTTACAATGTCTCGTGTGTCTTTTGAAGGCTCATTTTGCTTCCCCTAGGCCAGGTCTGCGTTCAAATGGGTTGTAGTGTTGCTGCAATTCATTCAACTTGTTTTTCAACAATAAACGCCTGAGATAGTTGATTTGAAAATCTGAGTGATCTTGAGTAGGTATTCTGCTCGATTGCATCCATATTACCTGTCTTTAAAGATGTGGAAATAATGTTAGGGACTTTGTTGTCATATTAGACCCAGAATGAATGAATTGTAATGGCAGTTCCTAACCACTACAAACTCCTGTTTAGCCAAGTCCTGTGATCTGGAAAAGATCCACCTGGATGAGAAGGACTTTCGATGGGAACACAATGAGGACCGTATGGCTGTGGAGAAACTCTCTGATGGCATTCGCAAGTTCGCCGCCGACGCCATCAAGCTGGAGACCATGATCAAGGTGAGACCCGAGCCCTGAAGATTTTTTACAATTTTACAACTTGTTATAGGTTTTCATATTAGACACTCCAGTGCTGCTAACATGCTTCTTGATCCTTTTAATGACCTTGCTGCACATTTTAACCGACATTCTGGCCAAGTCTTCAGTAGGAAACTGCTCTAATTCTCTCCCCCCCCCCTTTTAAGCTTTTGCCAATTGTTTTGGATACAATTTTAAAGGAATTGCCCTTGACGGTCTGCAACAGCATTTCCCTTTAATGCATTAAACAGCATTTCATTCCAGAGTGCTTTTTGTGTTTGTGGTCCTGCCGGAAGACTGAGATTCTTTAACAGAGACCGTTTTTGCAAATGCTGAGCATTGCACTCAAACACCTTGCTAAGTTGCTGTTTTCATGGTACCAAGCCAACATTCAAGGCTAGGTTCTTTTGAATGTGAAGGCAGCAGATGAATGCATGACTTGTTCATTTTTGATTGATTTAACATAATCTTGATGAGGCCCCGGGACTGTTCTAGAGTGGCTAACAAAGTCTAGCTCTGAATCATATTAATCAACCTATGATTAAGATCAGTAAGATCAGAAGACAGCTGTCAGTTTGGGGCACCTCAATGACAGATTAGAAACCTTTGATGTTGAACAGTGCCCCAAATTGCCAAAAGGTCAATGTGCACCTCGCTCATTGATGGCTACAAGAGGTGAGTCTTCAGATGGCGAGCGCTGTGCAACCTAGCTCTGGGGTATCTAATTGTTAATGTTTAATATTTTCAATAACAATAAATTTAACATCCTCTTGCTTGTCTTTCTCATTTTAATACAATTTCTTTCTCTCTCTCCACAGGAGAAAATGCTTAATGTAAAGAATGGCCAATAAACGATCAGATATCCATCCCTCTCCACCACAAAGACTAAGGGTGGTGCGGCACTTACTGTTCAGCACCCGATGGACCAAACTCGCCCCGTTTCCCTAACCTGTTTCCCACTTCAGAACCCACTCAACCCCAAAACAGAAAGCCTCACCATTAAAGGCTTTGACTCTTATAGCATTTGCTGTTTTTGTCAACTCTGACCATATTCAATGCAGAGATTGATTTCCATTTGTGAATCCAGCACTGATGCAATGTTTTTTTTTTAAATGTTACAACTTTTACAACATTTGTTATGACATTTGTTACAAACAAATGTTAGCCCCACTGAAGATTTGGTAAGAGGAAAGAACATAGCGGTCAAGCTTGATCCGGCCTTGGGTGATAGTGTCATGTGACAAGCAGAGGACTAATAGCATTTTTGGCAACCTGGGACCTCAGTGTTTTGGGTGGTGTTCTTCTACAATGTATTACTCACTCCTTAGCTTATTTGGGCTTACATAGAAACAATGAAACTGTAACAGTTATGAACAATCCTCAGGAAATGAATGGAACATTATGATTTTTATTAAATTCTTTCCTCTGTGTTGACCTTTGTTTTGAATTTCATCTGTGTGTAACAAAGGTTTTTCCTCCCACTTTGATTCCACAATGTTGAATTGATCTTAAAACAATTTTCTGTCCTCACGCTCACTTATTAATGCAAGGCTGCTACTGACTTTTTTGTGAATCACTTTGAAATAATGATAAAAGCACAAAATTGACTTAAATGGGATTTGGAATGCAATTTCTTGGCTTAATTTCTACTTGTACTGATAAGTCAGAGGACGTAATTCTAACATTTCAGTGCCACTGGTCTAGCCGGTTTAGCATCATTCTACATACTCATACTCTACACACTCCCATTTGTCTATTCTGTGAAATGAAAGCAAAGGTATTCTGTTCAAAGGCTCTCCAAAAAAAAGCCAGAGATTGTCAACTCTAGTTTCACACCACAGTTGGACTGGAAACTTTGTAAGACTTGTGGATTGAGTGACTGAGATGGGTATTAGAAGGAAGTGAAGGATTTCTAAAGGACAGTTTATACATCCGGTAAGCTTGATCTCTTGGTCATGAGGTTAGACCTCTTCTCAAATCAAGATGTTCACAGTTGTTAGCGGTGATGTTTATTTTTTGCTGGGTTCTAACTCTGGTCTTGGAGTGGTAAAACTGCTGTTCTTTTGCTTCCTGGTTGTTAGTCATTCACCGGGTGTCCCCATGTCTGAATTAGCCATATGGGGGGATTAAAACCAGAAGTGTTTCAGTCCTACAGGATGAGCAGAATAGCCCTAAGGAGTTATCTTAGATGCTACAGTAAAATTTTGGTTGGCCCTTGTGTACAAAATGACAAATATGCCTTTTATGGGGTGTCAGGTGGCCTAGCAGTTACAGCCATGTAAATGACCTCCATTCTCACACACTTAACTCTGCATTGAAACTCCCTGTCAATAATAATGCTATTGCTATTCATGTCATGTTGCATTGAGGTGACTAGCCATTGCTTGGGAAGGAATTTGCATAACTAGAATGAATTCTCTAAAACAGAATCTCTTGAATTGTTAAAGCTACAGAAATCACACCAAATGTGGTTCATAGCCTAAATGTGTATCCACTATGATGACATGAATTTGCATAAACTCCACTACCATCCACAACTTATTTTGAAGGAGTAGAAGAAAGCCCCAGTATTTTTTTGGAGAGTTCCAAACGTGTTGTTAGTCATCCATTAGATGTTATTCATCCATTTTTTGTAAGGAGTGACTTCACAATATAATTTTACCAATGTATTTTTTTTTGTAGCATTCAGCAAGAAGCATCTCCCACCCCTTAGCATATTTAGAAGTTAAAGTACAGTGTGGTAACATTAAAAAAAACAAAATAGTTTTCTTTGCATACCATCACCAGCATACCAAGGAAGC
Organism: Esox masquinongy; assembly: GCA_016801175.1. Lineage (NCBI taxonomy): Eukaryota > Metazoa > Chordata > Actinopteri > Esociformes > Esocidae > Esox > Esox masquinongy. Next base: position 49,358 of record JACXGI010002770.1, on the reverse strand, counting down.
ATCTGTTTTCTACCATTACTTTAGAAATTGATCATGGTTGGATTTACTGCTAAGGGTCCTATGTCCCTTTAGGTTCTCTGGGTCAACGGATCACTATTCTTACTCCCTAGCCATGTACACCGATCAGCCATAACATTATGACCACTGACAGGTGAAGTGAATAACACTGATAATCTCATTATAATGGCACCTGTCAGTGGGTGGGATATATTAGGCAACAAGTGAACATTCTGTCCTCAAAGCTTATGTGTTAGAAGCAGGAAAAATGGGCAAGCGTAAGGATCTGAGCGACTTCGACAAGGTCCAAATTGTGATAGCTACACGACTGAGTCAGAGCATCTCCAAAACTGCAGCCCTTCTGGGGTGTTCCTGGTCTGCAGTGGTCAGTACCTATCAAAAGTGTTCCAAGGAAGGAACAGTGGTGAACCGGCGACAGGGTCATGGGCGGCCAAGGCTCATTGATGCACGTGGGGAGCGAAGGCTGGACCATGTGGTCTGATCCAACAGATGAGCTACTGTAGCTCAAATTGCTGAAAAAGTTAATGCTGGTACTGATAGAAAGGTGTCAGAACAAACAGTGCATTGCAGTTTGTTGCGTATGGGGCTGCAATGCCGCAGACCAGTCAGGGTGCCCATGCTGACCCTGTCTAGTGCCGAAAGTGCCTACAATGGGCACGTGAGCATCAGAACTGGACCACGGAGCAATGGAAGAAGGTGGCCTGGTCTGATGAATCAGGTTTCCTTTTTACATCACGTGGATGGCCGGGTGCGTGTGTCTCTTACCTGGAGAACACATGGAACCAGGATACACTATGGGAAGGAGACAAGCCGGCGGAGGCAATGTTCTGCTGGGAAACCTTGGCCATTCATGTGGATGTTACTTTGACACGTACCACCTACCTGAGCATTGTTGCAGACCATGTGCACCCTTTCATGGCAACGATAATCCCTGATGGCATTGGCCTCTTTCAGCAGGATAATGCGCCCTGCCACAAAGCAAAAATGGTTCAGGAATGGTTTGAGGAACACAACAATAAGTTCAAGGTGTTGACTTGGCCTCCACATTCCCCAGATCTCAATCCAATCGAGCATCTGTGGGATGTGCTGGACAAACAAGTCCAATCCATGGAGGCCCCACCTTGCAACTTACAGGACTTGAAGTATCTGCTGCTAACGTCTTGGTGCCAGATACCACAGCACACCTTCAGAGGTCCAGTGGACTCCATGCCTCAACGGGTCAGGGCTGTTTTGGCGGCAAAAGAGGGACCTACACAATATTTGGCAGGTGGTCATAATGTTGTCTGATCGGTGCATGTTGATAGAGAATAGTAGGTATTATGCAAGAAGAACAACAGCGATGTTCATTTTCATAAAACTTTGACCTTGATGTGTTGGTGTCCAGTTGTCCCTCTAACACCCCTGATTTATGTCTCCAGAGGCCCAATCTCCGTTTGATACACATCCCTGAGTGAGAAGCTCTGATGTGGGTTCAGGTTTTAGCTGGGCCCCTGGTTGTGGCCATGGGCCTGCTTCTGCCTTACTCTATTTGTGAGGCCACCTCCCTGGGTGCAGTGGTCAATGTTGTCCCTCTGGAGATAAGTGGAGGAAATATGGTGAGATTACAGATTGTGAATTACCAGTCCTATAAGCATTTAAGTATATAGCTCCGGAAAAAATTAAGAGACCACTGCACCTTTTTCTTTCCTTTACAAAAAAGTTGAAAAGGAAAGTTTTGAGTGAGGAACAGAATTCAGTTTGCAGTGGTCTCTTAAAGTTTGCAGTGACCACTGCAAACTGAACGCTTCTGTTCCTCACTCAAAATATTCCTTTTTAACTTTTTTGGAAAGGAAAGAAAAAGGTGCAGTGGTATTTTAATTTTTTCCGGAGCTGTATATTAGGCATTTCAGGATGTGACTGAACTATATCCTGGCATAATGATGAACAATGCCCATAGAAATAGAATTAATTTGAAAAATCTACATTTCTGCTTTAAACACATATTTACATTCTGTTCATCCAGTTTCTTCTTTTGGTACATTGCTACTTAATTTAAATTCATTCATAATTTCCAATTGATCACCAATGCTTACCCGTGCTGCAATCTGTCTTACAGTTTCTGCTATTTACTTGTAATTCTATACATTGTCTTTGTTTCTTACAATGTATGTGGTATACAGAAGTGAATTCTGACCTCATTTCGCATTTTACCTTTGGTAGGTGAGGGCCCACTACACCGTGATCTCAGCCCTTCCCTGTCCGACGTTTTCCGGAGTGTGTCAGACAGGGGAAGACTGTGTTTTCTATACCACCCCTTTCTCTTTCACAGGACAGATGCCCACCCCGGGCTGGTGTGTCCGCCAATGGCAGAAAACCATTCCTAGCAACTACATGGCCAATGTAACACTGGGGTAGGTAGCCTACATCTCAAAAGACTATTTTTCATACCTGGTCATTCTTACTTTATATCACATACATTGTTTGTTTTCTATGTTATTTGTCTGTGTTATGAAGCAATCATTATGCCCATTACATCATTGTCATACCAATTCAGAAAAAGATAAAACATTTCCATGTATTTGCGGATTAGGTCAACTGTGAATGTGTTTCTGTTCTTGCGGGCTGGACCCTACAACCGGTCTCATTCATTGCGACTGAACCAGCCTCCCTTCTGCAGCCTGCCACCTCCTCTAAGGTACTTCTGCTTAATCCTGCACCGCTGTCTTCGCATTGCATAGAACTTCAGAGATAGCTAAACATATACTGCAGATACATGAAATACAATTTCTACACTGTAGTGTACACATTCCTTAGATGTTGACTGTGGATACTGTGTTTACAGTGCCAGTAGGCCTATGCTTTATTTTGGGCTTAGTTCCATTTTTTTCTGCGTTTCTTTTCCATGCCTTCTTTAATTGTGAAGGTCCTAAGCTACACTGTAATAAAACCCTCAGAACAGGATCACATTTAAGTAGCCTACTGTTAGAGATATTCTTGTGATAATTAGGTTACCTGCACGCCTAACGATTAGATTAAAAAGAGGAAATATCTTTAATAAGGTAAGGAGGAAAAAATGTTTGTGTCTAATTAAAGTGTAAGAATGCTGTTTTTAACTGTATGGGTACTCTTGTGTTAGGGCTAACGTGAACTGCCCACATCGATTCCCACTGACAGTGAAGGACCTGGATAAGGACAAAGTGCGCTGTCGCTTTGCGCGGCCTGACCTTGGAGAATGCCTTGACTGCCCCGAGTACAGCTTTCTGAAGATCGACGAGGTGAGCTCTTATTTGGTGCCTCTGTTTTACTCCAGACGGCAGTAACGGTTGAAGTGCACCCAAATCTCTCAAGAAAGGTGCAAACTATAATTTGTTTAGGACATGACAGAGAAATTAAAGTATTAATTTAACACTATGGATGCATCACGCAGCATACACACGTGTGGGGGAATTAATTCCAATGAAGCGTAGCTAAGTCAGCCAGGGAACCCGAGTGGGCATTGGCTCCGTGACGCGTCAGCCGTGGTTGGAAACGCTCCTACCACAGTCTCAAGACCTCCTTATCTAATATGGCGGTCTATTTAAATCGATCTGGGTTCTCGGTCTGATGCTCCGCAGGTCTTTCGGCATGCGGTTGCTTAATCTCGTTCCATCAGACCTACAGCGTCAATGCGCTGTGATACACCGGAAGTTAATTCATTTCAAATGGAACGCATCAATTGGCTTGCAGCATTGTAGTGCAGAAGCAGTTGCAGAACGTTTGGCCTTGTGTATGCGTTGGATTTAACCAACGTATGCCTCAAATTGTATGCGTGGAAGCAGGGTGGAAGTAGTAGCGAACGGTGAACTTTTGGACCTTTTTTTTATAAAAAATGTCAACATATATATTAATTTGATAATTTACAAACTACAACATTAATACTAGATATTTCAGAGATTGTATTGTGCAAGGATATCACGTCTGACAGCCTATAGCCTAATATAATCTCCCTCTAAAATTAAAAGCTTGGAGGTTATTACAATACTGAACACTCAAGATAGTATTGATAGGCTCATTCAACAATGAGACCAACTGCTGAGATCGCGAAAACAGTTTTGGGATTTTCATCGACTGATTGAAGAGCTTCGGCTTTTAGGAGAGGAATTTCTTAGCTACTTTCGTCTGGACCAAGGCCAGTACAATCAACTGTTCCAGATGGTATAGGACCGCGATTTCGTTTGTCATGTTGAACGCCTGGTCATTTGTCTCCGATAATGTAATTGATTTGTAGTGTTTAGTAACTGGAATTAGGAACTAAACAATCTGAAGTAAAGGGCTTATAATACAGCCCATGTTATATAACCTGCTTTCGCAGTCTTTATTGCGTTGGGTACCTATTATTTAATTTGTTTTAATCGTCATTTCATAGGGGACATGTACATTGGTGTACAATGGAGAATCGTCTGCAGGACAATACTCTGTGAAGGTGATGGTGGAGGACTTTCCCAGATATCCACCTGTGCCCATCAACGTTACTAGTCCTAAAGCTTTTAGTTCCATCCCACTGCATCTGTCCCTTACAGGTAAGACACACACATCATTTTAATGTTGTCATCTCTTCACTGACATGCCTGTGGACGTTACGGAAACAGAATCCATCAGACTTAGAGTATTCTGCAGTGTTTTCTCTCAATAACCATATACTAGATATCTTGATTTGAGGCACCATGTGATTGATATATGAATTACTGTTAATAATAGTTTCTACGAGAAATAACAGATGGAATTCCCGTAAAATAATTGATTATTTTTAATAATAAATAAATAATAAAAAATTGTGACCAAAACTGCTTGGTTTCAGTGGAGGCATCCTCCGGCTGCAATGCTGAGCCTGTCACTACAGGACTAACACCAGCAGGTGGCGCCACCATCCACGTTTTGCCCTATGAGCAGATCAATGTGGTTGTTACCTTAAAGTCTGAGTTAGAGAGGTGCGTTGCCAAGATTGCCACAAGTTCTGCCTTTTTGTATCATCTTCCTCTCTCTTTCTCTCTCCTCATTGTGTGTAAAAGAGTTACAAGCAGGTTGTTTTCAAAATTGAAGTTTCTTGTACATCTTTACTGTAGCTGTGCTTTCTGCTTCTGTCTTATTCAGTGTGTCAGAGATAGTGGTTGTTGGTCCACCTGATCTTTTCAGAACAGCTATGAAAACCCAAGGTTCCCTGGCTACAATGAATTTTACATGGATCCGGGGCCCAAATAACTTGCCCACTCTTTTGCCCCTTTGTGTCATGGCCAACACCAAAAGGTACATTTTCATGGAAAAAGAGCAATAAATTATAGGTGGCCATCTTGTCAACAACCAGCAATGTTTAGGCCTCCTTTAGAGCCATCCTGTCTGATGTCAACAACCTCTTGTCTTCTCAGTCTGCAATCAGAACCCAGATGTATTTGGCTCCACCAAAGTAAGAACAAGACAAAATCCAGTTTTATATCTGTCTGTGTGTGTCCATGCAAATATAGTAAAACCTGAAATATCTGTACCTAAAAGTTTTTTTAGAAGGTCCCCATTATGGAAAATTAGATTTCTGTCTTAGGGGTTAGGTTTAGGGAAAACTTTAAATTGAGCCGAGTGTTGGAATTGGGGTTACTTCAATATGTGAGCATTATCAGTTAGGGTTAGACATTTGGGCAAGGTTATGTTTAGACATAAAGGTTAGGCTATTCAGGTTACGTATAGTAAGGTTAAGGTTGGCATTAGGGTATAGAGAACATGGATTTCTGTTGTTCTGGTCCCCACAAGAATAGAAAAACGCGTGTTCGTGCGTGCGTGTGTGCGTGTGTGCGTGTGCGTGTGCGTGTGTGTGTGTGTGTGTGTGTGTGTGTGTGTGTGTGTGGGGGTGGGGGGATTATAGGTCTATGTGTGTCTAAGCGTACGTGTGGCAAATTTGTTGTTACTTTAGTGTATACAATGTTGAAAACAAGGTGTAGATGTAATATGATATGCTTTTTTAACCAAATCTCACAAGACTCTTTATTATCTTCCAGGGCAGATGGAGACCTTGCCCCCTGGAACAGGTAAAGAAAACACACATACCTGTATTTGATGTCTGTCTCTCTGTGAGGGTCTTTACCCATCGACCTGTCATTCTTTCTCCTCAGAACTGACATGCAAGAAGACTGAGATGAATCTGGTTCTCCCCATTTCAACCCTGAAGAACCTGATTCTGTCTGAACTCCAGCTAAACAACCCCTCCTGTAATGTCATCTTCAACTCCACCCATGTGACCGCCAACATCTCTCTGACTGGATGCGGCACTAAGATAGTGGTACGTAAGGAATTACAATGCTAGTGATGTTATGATAGTACAAGACTCTGCCCCCTGTATAAAATATAAAACCTACTGTGCATTGCCTCCTTCCACAAAACAGTTTTAACAAACTGCTATGATAAGTGAAAGAGCATGAATTTTCACACGTGGTTCTGTCCTCTCTCAGCACTCAGGCTCAGATTTGGTGTACACCAACACCCTGCAAAGCGTGCGCAACTCAGTCATCAGTCGGCTGCCCACCCTGGTTTTGCCGCTCGCCTGCCGTTATCCTGCCATTGAGGCCAAGGGCCCACGGTATGCCATCACCATACCGTCGGAGCAAGAGACCTTTGGCATTGTAAGGTTCTGGTTGGAGTTCTATCCTCCTGGAGTGGGGCCGTTTGCCAACGAAACCAGAGCCTTCAACCTCAAACCTCCTTCCCAACGTCTCCGCAGAGACACTTCGGTCCGCACCGGGAACAGGCTGGACACGCTCAATCTGCATGTGTTCTCCAATGCCACTCTGGACAGGGTGGAGTTGATGGTGGGAAGCTGCATGGAGTCAGAGACGGCGGACATGGCTGAGAGCAAATATATCCTGGATCAGGGGTCAGTGCAGGCCAAGAAACCATGCCTGCCTATAGGGCAGAAGTTTTTCGAAAACACTTTGCCAATTTTTATTGTTTTCTAACCTGAAGATAAACAAAAAGGCGTGAACATTTAGAAAGCTATACTTAACTCAATTAAGTTGGCAGCAGTTTCTTATGTCGCCATGATATTGATTGTGTACTGAGATTGCTGCTGTTTTGGAACTACATCTCTCATGTACAATGAAAAAAAATACACCTTCTTTGACAGGTGCAATGCTGGAAATGGCTCTCTGGAAGTTGTGACGTCAACCTCCAATGCAAGGGTGTACCAGATTGATCTGAGCATTATCAACACACAAGTAACGACGGTGTGTTTCTGTTGCAGTGTATCCATCATCGTCTATCTTTCTTCACAGTGTCTCAGACCTGTCTTAGCCATCCACATAATTATCCAGTTGAGCTAAAGCCTGGGTACAAAAACATAGACAGACAATAGCACATTTCTCCCACACCTTGTAAATTACGACTCGTTTTTTATTATAATTACTAAAATCAATGCGTGGGTTTGTTGCTATGGGACGGTTTCATGGACGCAGATTAAGCGTTGTCCTGGACTAAAAAAATCAAGTTAAATGCCTGCCCCTGCCCTATGTGATCACTAGTGGTGGGTGTTGGCAAGTGCCTTGCGATATGATATACAGTTCTGGAAAAAATTAAGAGACCACTGCACATTTTTCTCTCCTTTCCAAAAAAGTTGATAAAGGAAGGTTTTGAGTGAGGAACAGAAGGGTTAAAATTAAGAGACCACTGCAAATTGAACGCTTCTGTTCCTCACTCAAAATTTTCCTTTTCAACCTTTTTGGAAAGGAAAGAAAAAGGTGCAGTGGTCTCTTAATTGTTTCCGGAGCTGTATATCATGATACACGTTACGATTCAATACATCACGATTCATCATGATATCACAACTGAATCATGAAACTTACTGAAGTGCTAAAGATAACCTCAAATCTTCAAAGGGCAATATCTTCAAAGGGCAATCTTTAGCTAATCCCCATTAGCAACCCCTAATAAAAAGACCCTTGACCTTCAAGACAGTATAACCAATCAAAACAAACCCTTTAGCAATGTATAATTCTGAAAAAATATATTCTTAGCAAAACCTCAAGCAAATTCATATAATTATTTTAATAAATAAAAGAGAAATTAAAATAACTTAATTTTTCACACGGCAGTGTATTATAATTATTTAGAGAAATTAAAACAACAACTAAAGTAGATACTGAAAAAACTGCTAAAATTACTTCCGAGTGCTGAGATTGTTGTTCAAAAACAATAATTGGTCAACATGCTCTGATGTGAGTACACTCCTCTGTGCAGTCACGATTTCGATTCTAGAGATCAAAGTATCGATACAATATTGTGAAAAAAAGAATTGCGATTCTACATAACATCGTTATCGGCACAGCACTTGTGATCACAGCATTGTAACAGTCAATAGGATAACTATTACCTGTGTCTCTTCCTCTGCAGATGTATGTGGAGTGTACAGTGTATCTCTGTGTCACCTTGATGCCCTCTCAGAAGTGTCCCGACCAGTGTAACATGGCAAGCAGCAACAAGGTCATGGTTGACAGCCTGTCGACCAGGACATACACTGTCCGCTCTGGGCCGGTCAGCCTTCTATCCACCGGTCCTGGAACACCAACCACCGGTGGGGTCGCGTCAACTACTGTTGGGGTCAATTCAGCCACTGTCACAACGATCGCAGCGCCAACCACCAGAGCCTCAGATGGTAGGACCGGCATGTACAATGATACATGCTTACCTTTGACTAAATCATGCATGATGAAATAATACATGAGCGATGAGTAATGCTGAATGACTATCCAGTGACATTCAATGTGATTCTCTCTCCCACTTGCTCTTATTTCAGCTCCAGTTGAGGACCCATCCATGGCGGTGGGCCTGGTTTTGGCTACTATTCATGTCTTACTTCAGAGTCTACTTTAAAACTGAAGAAGCTATAGACGTGTTATTACTCTGATGTGAAATGTTTAGTACTCATGGCAATAACTGCGTAACTAATTAAAATCCTTTATTACTTTTTAAATGTTTACTACTGACAACTAAAGTGTTTACAGAAAATATCACTTTCTAGAATTTACAACGTTTTGAAGTACACATCACAAGAAGCTGGAAGAATTAGTGAAATGAATTCAGACAAACCTCTTACTTTGAATGGGCTTTTTGGATGTTATTCAAAATAAGTTATGTGGCATACATATCAAAATATGATCCTTGTTGTGATATCCTTGATAAAACATCCTGTTCAAAATATAATGCTGGATATTAACATTCTAATAGAGACATATTTTTTCTAATATATTTCTTACCAGTACACCTAATTATGGTTGTATGGTTTCAAAAAAAACATTAAAACTTATACAATTATTTTGTTGGCATTTTTTTGCCTTGCAAGTGAATTGGTTTGTGAGAATACATCAAAACTGGACTAATGAATTTGGAAAAGTATCCTGAACAAACTACACAACAATGCTTTATTTTTGTAAGTTTTGTATGTTATTGTATATTATAACAGAATGTGAAATAATTAGTCACATTGGTCTCCTACTTCCTTTAAAATGATAATAATGTATTACATTTGTACAGGACTTTGTTTGTACCAGAATCTCAGACTTAATAAAATTTTAAATGAAATGAAAAACATTTATTTAAAAATAATATAACCACATTAAGAAAGCAATCAAAGTCCAGGAAGAAAGGTAGATAAGTCAATATAATAAGTAGTAATAGTTTTAATTACTTCCCAGGAATTTTACAATTGTCATCCAAACAATTTATACACACACTGTTCGGTTATGAATCATTTATATTAAGTCCGGTTGATACATTTTATTTAGTCCATATAATGTCCTGAAAATTAAAATTAATCCATACGAACGTTGTCCCATGCGTGCGTCTACTTTTATACACGATCTGGCAGAATGTGAATCTTTTTCTATGTTCCTACTGTTACCGTTTATTATAATATCATATATTGTAATATATTCTAGAATAAAAAAAGTTTCTAAAAGGTCATTTTCTCAAATTAAAATTATTTTTGCTGAGAATGATTGCAAATCTAACCACTGAGGTTGTGTCGCCTATTGTTTTCACGGTTGATAAGCGGCCAATTGTAATTTAGAACAGGAGGAGACTAGCCCGCCCTAATCGGAACCACGCCTCTGTTCAAGAAACATACTAGCCATAGGGATTGTTGTTAGCGGGTTTGCTAGCCGGGAATTTCTTGTTTGACGTTTATGTTTTAAATTTCACGCTCAGTATTTCAAGTTTTAAATTGACGAGTGTTTGTTCCATTATTTGAAAAGGTGTTGCCGGTCGCCGTCCTTTGAGGTAAGTTTTATCTCGCTAGCTAGCTCGTGGCTAGCTAGCTAATTCCATTTGAACCAAACTAGCTAGCTACGTGGTGTTACAGCCGTTGCTAGCTACCCAGCGTTGGCTATCCAACTAGCTATAACCTTGCCAGGCATAGATAGTACTAGACGATTAGCTAGTCAATCTAAGAATGCGTTATAATTTTCTGCTAGCCGACTGAGTGCTTGAACATTAACGACGTATGGCTTTACTTAAAACAATTTGAAATGGTCGCTAGCTAATGTTGCTTGCTAATTGTATTTTTGACGTTAGCTACACACTGTACACCATCTACTACCGTAACGTTAACTACCTACACAGTCATGTCATGAGCTAGCGAACAGCACCAGTGACGTTAGCTTGCTAGCATTGGGACAAATTCAACGATTTAACATTACAGTATTTGTTACAGTGTTGAAATGGTTTGGAAATTATGGCTATGCTCGGACGTTATTTCAATAACTGATTCATGATGTTTCAACATAGCTAGCTACTACTGTAGTTGGCTACCTTTAGCTACTTCGCTAACTAGTTAGCTTTAGCCACAATGTGTTGCTATCAGTCACTTGGTTAACGGTAACTAACTGCCTAGCAAAAATACTGGAAGACAACAGCTTCCAAGGAGGGTTATCTTAACACAAGATTTGTTACTAACATAATGCTAACTTTTCAACTAGTTGAAAATGAAAATCCTAAATGGGGAGCGAGTAAGTAAACAGCTTTTGACCTGACACGCTTGTGCATTTAGCCACACAAGTTCGGGCGCGCACGACTCCGCGGCACTAGCAGTAGATGGCGTCCGGCCCTCTCTAATGCTAGAATCGAAGAGGGGGAGGGGAATGGGTAGGTCTACAGGCTAGTTTTAGAAGCTAAAAGCAAGTGTTAGCTACCTAACATCTGACTGCTGGTATATTATGGATTGTCTTTGAACGTTTCCCTACGTCTAAAAAAACAACAGCTTCTAACTACGTTTATTATTGACGATTAACATCAACTCCACGATCTTCTGGTTTCCTCGACGTTTGAGTTTAGTCTGCTACGTTTATTTTAAATACAACTGTGGATATTTTGCCAGGCATACAGTACTCCATAATATATCTCACTTTAGCATCTTGGCTTGAGTTGGGAGTTTACTTCCTACTACTAGTATTCTAGTTAGCAAACGTCGTTAGTTAACACGCTCCTGGTAGATTAACGTTCGAACAGCTGGTAGGTAGTTTGCCAATGCATCTCTTGTCCTGCACACTGTACGGTAGCGATATGGCAACACTATGTTGCATTTACAGAGACAGGCACTATAAATTGTAGCTCATATTCTGGCCAGACATTTTACCGTACGCTGATTGTGAATGACTTGCCTACGGTGCCTTCGGAAAGTATTTGAAGATCCTTTCAAATCCTCCAAATTTCTTTGTGGGGTGTCGACTTAATTTATAATAAATTAAATATTTTACCATCAATCCACACAATACTCCATAATTACAAAGCCAAAGCGCGTTTTTAGAAATATGTGCCAATTTGTTGAAAATGAAATGCAGAAATATTATGCAGAGGTTAACCGTGACCACATAGTCTCATTATGGCTGTTGTAAACCTGTTGCCAAGTAGAACAGTACACATTTTATTTTTAATTCCCGTTGTATGCAGCCTCATATACCACCGCTTTCAGATAATCAGCATTCAGGGTAACTTGGCAACTTGGTATGTGGTATATGGCCAATATTTCTGCCTTATTGCTTGATTATAAATTGAGTGATTAACTGAAAGCTTGGCGTATGAGACTGAATAGCACAGCAAAGACCAAAGTATACTTTCAACTGTTCTTATTGCGTTTGTAATGGGTGTAATGTAGCATTAAGGCACCATCAGGAGTTGTGATATATGGCCACTACTATTGTTATGTTCCTGACCAAGACGAGTAAACCTAAGTGCTACCAAGTTGTTGCTGTTAATACAGATGTGTCCATATTTGTAAAACAAAATAACACGTTGGTAACATAATTCACTGTTATGCTGAGCGACTATAGACTTTTCTTGTTACATAGCCACTTTACATAAAAAGGTCTTGACATAAGAAACAAACTACCAGCAAACCTCTTGCCTGTATTTTTTTCATTTATAGATATTTTGTGCTTCATGTGTATTTTTTCCTCAAAATCTGTTAAGTTTAAGTTAAAAGTAGAGGGTCTTTAGTTGTCTCCTCCATTGGGTTTTGAGAAAGAACCACGTAGAAATGAAGCAAAATGGCTTTAAATATTGTATTTCAGTAAAAACTTCCAATTTTGTTGCTTGTCCAATTTGACATGTGAAATGTTTACAAGGCTGGTTGATGAACTGTTTTTTTTCTATGCATTTTTGTGTTGGTGAAAATAAAGGAGGGGGGGCAATTGGCCATATACCACAACCCCCTGAGGTGTATTGCTATTATAAGCTGGTTATCAATGCAATTTGAGGAGTTAAAAAAAGCCTTGGCTGTGGTTTTTGGTCTGATATGCCACAGCTTTCAGCAAGTTACTCACCCAGGATCCAAAGCTTGCAGTTTGTTATAAGGCAATAATGCACTGAGGCCAGTATACCACTCTGAAGGGCTGTATACCACTCTGAAGGGCTGTTCTTTGGCACAAAAATGCAGAATGCCTGGATACAACCCTTTATCCTGGTTTGTTGGTCATGTACCACACATCCCAAAGGCACAGATATAATATGGTTATTAACATAATTAGAATAATAAACACATTTTCATTGTCAGACCCCTGGTAGTCGGTTTGATATACTGTAGCTGTAAGCCAATCATCCACAAAGCAAACCGCCTGTGTTTATAATGTCTGTTTAATCATGAGAGGGTTAGAAGGGCCCTTTAAATGTGCCACATGACCACTAAATGATTGGAATAGCTGGTATCCAATTAGAAATTAGAATTGTTTGTTGGTAATTTTCATGGTTACGGTTTGAGTAGGCCTACGCATCAACTGTGTTGTGCCTGTGTGTCTGACGTAGCTCCTTCGAGTATGAATATACAATGAAGAGGCGTGCGGAGGATCAGGAAGCGGTATTTGTGTCCCAGCAGCAGCGTCGGCCCCCAGTCCCAGGTACTGCGGAGGGGTTCCAGCATCGTGTCCTAGCCCCGGCCCCGGCCGTGTACGAGGCTGTCACGGACAACATGCAGCCCTCCACTGGCATCCAATACTCCATCCCCCAGGGTTACCAGGTATGGGAATAAACAGCTGTTGCTGTCTCTCGTTAATCTGTCTGAGCACATGAGCCACAGAAAATGTTTGCTGAATTCAGTTTATTACGGACAGAACGCTGATATTCCACTGACTCTTGCCCTCCAGGTTCCCACAATGCCGCAGAGCTCTAGTGGTCATGGACATGCCTCTAGTCCTGCTGCACATGTCGGGCCAAACCCCCACAGCCCAGCTGTCCAATCGCAGGGAACAGCAATGGTCCAGAGCCACGCCCATCCCCCGGCCCCCATGGCCCCCTCGCAGGGTGCCCAGTTCCAGCGACTCAAGGTACATTTGGCATGTGATACCTTCTATATCACGTGGTTGTTTTTGTCTTTAAAATGTATCTGCCTATATGATGCACTTTTACAACCTGTTGATTTCAAAACACGGTAAATAATGGAGCAATTAGACTTATCAACAATAAAAGAAATAGTGATTTATGTGATGTTTTTATTATTGTCCAATGCCTACTTTTATTTCGCCTGTTAACCTATATTTTATTGACATTACTGGGTTTGAAGGTTGAAGATGCTCTGTCATACCTGGACCAAGTAAAATTGCAGTTTGGGAATCAGCCTCAAGTCTACAACGACTTCCTCGACATCATGAAGGAATTCAAGTCACAGAGGTCAGCTTTAAATTACTGTAAATGTCCATGTAAACTGAGTGCTTCTGCTGCAGAATGACATTTAGTATGTTTGACGGGTTAAATCTGAACAGGATTAGGTGCAGATTCTTAAATTTCATATAGGTAGATCTGTGTCTCTGCATAGTCTGTCTGAGAGATTGTCGATCCAAAACTCACATGTTCACTTTCACAGCATCGACACTCCAGGGGTGATCAGTCGTGTCTCCCAGCTCTTCAAGGGTCACCCGGACCTAATCATGGGCTTCAACACCTTTCTGCCTCCTGGCTACAAGATTGAGGTCCAGACGAATGAGCAGGTCAACGTGACCACGCCGGGTCAGATCCACTACATCACACCGCACGGCATCTCGGTCCAGAACCTTCCCGTCACTGGGCCGCCTAGCCAGCCGGTGCCCCATCATCACCAGTCCCTGCAGCCTCCTGGTGGACCTCCAACCAGCACTTGTGCAGCCGGCCCAGCTCTACCGACACCAGCCAAGACCACCAAGGTCACAGCTCCCGTAGAGCCATGGGAACCTCACTCTTGAGTTCTGATATATTGACCCCTTCTGTGTGCCTTGGCTTATTTCCTAAAATTGCTTGTTCCCCCTTTCCACCTACAGCCAATGCAGTCTCCGGCCCTAACCCCGACGAGTCAGCCCAACCCGTCAATCCCCACCTACGCCTCTCCTCGCTCTCCCACGGTCCAGTCCCACACCCCTGTGAGCAGCACTCCCTCCAGCGGGCCAATGCTGCAGAACAACCAGCCGGTAGAGTTCAACCACGCCATCAACTACGTCAACAAGATCAAGAACCGCTTCCAGGGCCAGCCCGACATCTACAAAGCCTTCTTGGAGATCCTGCACACATACCAGGTATGAAATACTGCTATTTCAGCAAACATCCCTGCTCTCTTTCACAATTTACCTGTCCAAAAAAAGCATAAAATCCTTGAAAATATATAAAAACACAGAGCTGCCCCACAGGGTAATGCGCCGTATTTTTAACCGGCTAATACAATAGACGCTGTACATGGCCATCTCTTTGTAATCTGGTTCACCTTGTAGTGTGAACTTCAGGCTCGATGCCAGTGCCACCCATTGACAGTGCAGAGGCAGGTCAGTCCTCTCCCTGTCTTGGAACGTTGCCAGAAGATCCACTGGTGTACTGGGGATTCATTTCAGTAACAAAGGAATTTCCAGAAATTGAATTGATCCTATCGGGTCCCTTTTGAAAAAAATGTCTACAGACACCGGTGGTCTGATTCACTGCTTTGCAGAAGGAGCAGCGCAACGCAAAGGAAGCGGGGGGCAATTACACGCCGGCGTTGACCGAGCAGGAGGTATACGCTCAGGTGGCCCGGCTCTTCAAGAACCAGGAGGACCTGCTCTCGGAGTTTGGACAGTTCTTACCAGACGCCAACAGTTCAGTGGTGAGTTTCATGTGCAAGCCAGAAAGTCCTCCGTTGCCAGATAGGGATTTTCCTTAGATGTTCCCAAATTGCATCCGCACTGTGAGTCCCTTCCTACTAAATTATTAGAGAAGAATGGAATGTTACTTCAGACAATGTGTGTGCAATGAAATACAAACATGATTTATGTTCATGAGTGATGTCACCTGTTTTTATATACTTTAACTCAAGACGTTTAGAATGTTCAAGACGCCAATATTGCGTTTAAGTTTAATACAAAAAAAAGTTATATTCTGTGCGTATCTACGCAGACTTTGCCAATCTCAAACACTCACGTTTATCTCTGATCCAGAGTTGTCCCCCTTTTCTCCAGCTGCTGAGCAAGACCACGGCCGACAGGGCGGAGTCGGTGCGCAACGACCACGGCGGCACTGTCAAGAGGCCCCTGGTGAACAACAAGCAGCGGCTCAACCAGAACGGCATTCCCAATAGGAGGCACTCTGGGGTGGGCACCACGCCGCCCATTAAGGTGAACTGACTCCGTCCCTGACACTCTGCTGTCCTGCTGAGTGGCTGGCTTGTTGCATGGATGAGGATTTATTTAGTTGCCTGAATTCATAGTGTCGCCAGACATTCGCGAAATGTTTGACAAAGGCAAACATTTTTGAGTTTTTTTTTTACTCTAGACGGCACGTTGGACAACACTGTACTTAATTTAGAACTTTAATACAATTCTTCCCCTTTATCAGTTCACTTGTGTACAGTCATTAGTTACAGAGTCCTTATTTATGGTCAGTCACTCTCTTTTCCACCTTTGCAGAAAAAACCCAAACTATTGGGCAGAGACCACCCGATGGCTGAAGCCAGCAAGCACAGTATCGGCACAGAATCTCTCTTCTTTGAGAAGGTCAGTCTCAATGTTGGTTTGTACGTCAGCTACCTACAATGTAATCTTTATTAATGACATCTATATTAGTAATTTATCCCATTCTAACTGAACATTTTACCCTGATTAGAATGAATTGATTGGCTAGGATGAGACGCTATTGTCTTAACCTGTTTTGGAAATCACTAACCCCAGGTCAGAAAAGCCCTCCGGAGCTCTGAGGCCTACCAAAACTTCCTGCGGTGTCTTCTCATCTTCAACCAGGAAGTAATTTCACGTGCAGAGCTAGTTCAGCTAGTGCTACCATTCCTGGGGTAAGATGACAGCTACCTGTGCCAAACAACTATTAAAAACGTTAATTCAGAAGAGTAAAAATCCCAGTGCATTTTCTTAGCCAAGCTATGGGTTGGGCTGCATAACTGTTGCGACTGCCTTCTCTGCTGTGAGGAGTGTGGACCATTCAGTCATGCTACAGCAGACCGGGAGAGTTAACAGGGCCACCAGTCTCTCAAGATCAGGCTGAGTCGGTAGTATAATACTCTCACACTAAAAGCCTGTTAGCCAAGTGTGATGTTGATCTGTCAGTGTTCTGAGGCCAAACAAATGTTAATGATCTAAAGTCAGTGGGCAGTTTTCGGTCCGCCGCTCTGTTATCGAAAATGGACCGCTCCTATTGTCAGTGATGTACAAGGCCTTGGTTCGGTTTATTAAGCAGGTAGACCAGCATTGAGGCATTCAATTGCTGTTTAATGAAACGTTTAAATGGGTGTTCTAAGCATCCTGTGGTGTGGCGGTCAGTGCATAGTCCAAACGCTTCTGACTCCTTGTAGAATCCATGACCTTAACAATTTGTATTGTTCTGGAGTCTGACCCAGTACTAGATGGGTGTGCCTAATAAACGGGCAAGTGTGTTATTTACCTCAAACGTATACGTGGCCCTGCTACCGGTTGTTCGTTAAGGGCGCCTGAACATACAGGCGTAATTTTATGTCACTGTTAATAACCTGGATATTTCACCATCCATTCTGGAATGTGATCTGCAGAAAATTCCCAGAGCTGTTTTCCTGGTTCAAAAACTTCCTGGGCTACAGAGAGTCCACTCACATGGAGAGCTTTCCCAAGGAGAGGGCCACCGAGGGCATCGCCATGGAGATTGACTACGCGTCTTGTAAGAGGTTGGGTTCCAGCTACAGGGCGCTTCCCAAGAGCTACACGCAGCCCAAGTGCACCGGCAGAACCCCTCTGTGTAAAGAGGTGAGACCAACATTTGTTGGCAGCGTTCTTTCTTAAGGAAGTTGACGCAGGCGATCAGTTGAAAATCTGAGGAATTACTGGATAAAATCCTAGGGCAATTAATAACGTCATCCGGCCGGTGTAGTTATTCACTGGGGTGAGAGATTGTAGTGTGGTTGTTGTTTAGTTACTCATCACAAGTCAGTTAACTCAGACAATTTTAACAGTATGGTGCATTTTAGGTGCTGAATGACACGTGGGTGTCATTTCCTTCATGGTCAGAGGATTCCACCTTTGTCAGCTCCAAGAAGACCCAGTATGAGGAGCATATTTACCGATGCGAGGATGAGCGCTTCGAGGTGAGCTCTTGTAATGTTCCCATATTAGTACAG
Organism: Esox masquinongy; assembly: GCA_016801175.1. Taxonomy (NCBI): domain Eukaryota; kingdom Metazoa; phylum Chordata; class Actinopteri; order Esociformes; family Esocidae; genus Esox; species Esox masquinongy. The sequence continues at coordinate 31,270 of JACXGI010002770.1, read as the reverse complement.
GCCCATGTTATGGCGACGCGCTGGCACGTTATGGCGACGCGCTGGCACGTTATGGCGACGAGCTGGCACGTTATGGTGACGTACTGGCGTGACGTACTCTGCAGCTCGACGTGGTGCTGGAGACCAATCTGGCGACCATACGAGCCCTAGAGACGGTGCAGAAGAGGCTGTCGCGCATGTCTGCTGAGGAGCAGGTCAAATTCCGCCTGGACAACACCATGGGCGGTTGCTCCGAGGTCATCCACCGCAAGGCCATCCAGAGGATATACGGCGACAAGGCCACTGACATCATTGACGGGCTGAAGAGGAATCCGTCTGTGTCCGTCCCCATAGTGCTTAAGAGGTGATGTGTGGCTTATGATAGAAAGTTAAAAGTCTTTGTAAATTAAAACAGTTTGCCTGGAAATACGTGTTGCTTTTTGTACGTAAACCCCGGTGTGTGTGTGTTCCGGCTTACCAGGTTAAAAATGAAAGAAGAGGAGTGGAGGGAAGCCCAGAGAGGCTTCAACAAGATCTGGAGGGAACTGAATGAGAAGTACTACCTGAAGTCTCTCGACCACCAAGGCATCAACTTCAAGCAGAACGACACTAAAGTGTTTCGCTCAAAAACCTTGCTCAATGAGATTGAGGCCATATACGACGAGGTAAGCGGAGGTGGTAGATCTCAAATCACTGCTTTGGCTTTCTCCTATGTGGAGTCTGTATAGGAGTTGGACATGCGCGTGTGTACATCTGCACCAGAAATCACTGGGTCAGTTGTTAGGAAATGGAGCCTTCACATTCATGCTCCACCACCTATCTTTATTAAAAATAAACAAGCAAAGTTTCCATCAACAAGGATCTGAAACATTGTCTGCTCATTTTTAATAAAGATGGGTTGTTACGCATGTGAGTGCGGGCTCTTTTTTTCCTTAGATCTTAAGATTGTTTGGCCCTTCACCCGGAGAAGGATGTGCCTTTGATCTCTTCAAAATCATCTCTTGATCCATAGTCTATATGACGACACATACTTCTAAAAAAATTAATTTAATAATATTTTCTTTGTGAGGGGCAAGTCTCAATTATAAACTACTGGCGTCCTCTCTGCTGGTCTTCTCAAGACCGCTTGTATTAGAAAGCCAAATATCCTTCCCCTTTGACCTTATCTAATTGGTTTTGAGAGAAAAGCACCTGAAGTATTCTGTTCATCTTCCTTGTGTGTTCTTTGGCCTGTTATTTTAGGGTTATGTGATTATTTGATTATCTGTGACGACATTTGATCTTGCCATTTTTTTTTCCCTGTCATCATGCAATACCCTGTTTTAGGTGTGCCAGACATTAACCCAATAACAAATATGTTATTGGGTTAATGTCTGGGGCTGAACATTATATTTTAGATCCTGGACCCTCTAAGAAAGTGAACTGGCATGTGCAGTTTATTTATGAAACGATTCTCTTTTCCTGTAAGCATGATTATCATTACATTTTTTTGTTTATCTGAAAAGGTTTAACTTGGCCCCAAAGACAATCCATCTGAGTTGGCCTGAAGTTTCACTCTTGTTGTTCTGACATTAACCCTCCTTTTCACATTATAAGAGCCAGGGGTGGATAACAGGCAGTCATGTACCGTTTGCCTAATCTGACAGCCATTTAAATGTCGAACCAAACGGAGCCATTCAACGTTGGCTGTCCCCCTTTAGCGACAGGAGCAGGCTTCCGAGGACACGACCGGCGTGGCCAGCGGCCCCCACATGACCCTGACTTACGAGGACAGCCAGATCCAGGAGGACGCCGCGGCGCTGATCATCCACCACGTCAAGAGGCAGGCCGGCATCCAGAAGGAGGACAAGTACAAGATCAAACAGGTCATCCACCACTTCATCCCCGACATGCTGTTTGCCCGGCGCGGGGAGCTGTCGGACGTGGAGGAGGAGGACGAAGAGGAGGACGAAGAGGAGGAGACCGGGCCGGACGAAGACGGCTCAAAGAAGCACAACGGGCTGGCCGGCGGCTCCGCTAAGTCCAAGCTGCTCTTCGGCAACACTGGGGTGCATAAGCCACGGGGCGTCGATGACGCCTACAACCTCTATTACGTCAACAACAACTGGTACATCTTCCTGCGCCTGCACCACATTCTCTGTTCACGGCTGCTGCGCATCTACGTGCAGGCGGAGAGGCAGATCGAGGAGGACTGCCGGGAGCAGGAGTGGCAGAGGGAGGTGCTGGGCGTCAAACGGGAGAAGAATGAGAGTCCTGCCCTCCAGCTGAGACTGAAGGAGCCCAGTAAGTCTGCGGTGCTCTGTCGTCCGTGTACGCCGCGTAGCCGCAGAGCAGCCGCGCTTCAGACTGCCGGCTGAAGTCATTGAAAGCCTGTAAACCCTTCTCTTTTTCCCTTCAACAGTGGACATTGAAGTGGAGGACTACTACTCAGCCTTCCTGGAGATGGTCCGGAACCTCCTGGACGGCAACATGGAGTCGGCCCAGTACGAGGACTCCCTCCGGGAGATGTTCACCATACATGCCTTCACAGCCTTCACCATGGACAAGCTCATCCAGAGCATCGTCAGACAGGTCAGCGCGCCGTTTCCCCTCCCGACGAACCCGCCAGGAACGTCTAGCGACGTAGTTGTCAGTCGGGAGTAATTGGAGGCTGTCCTCTAAAACAGTGGTTCCCAACTCCGGTCCTCGAGTACCCCCAGCAGCACACGTTTCTGTTGTAGCCCTGGACAAGCGCACACCCAGTTCAACTCAATGAGAGCCTGATAATTAGTTGACAAGTTGAATCAGCTGTGCTTGGCTGGGGCTACAATGAAAATGTGCACTGTTGGGGGTACTTGAGGACCGTGGTTGGGAACCGCTGCTCTAATGGCGGCGGGGCGTAACGAAAGCCCGATCTGCCCAAGCACTGACACCGTCAATGGCTGACTCCGAGACTCACCGCGCTCACGCCCGTCTCTGTTTCCCACCAGCTCCAGCACATTGTGAGCGATGAGCTGTGTGTGCGTGTGACAGACCTCTACCTGAGCGAGTGTGCCAACAAGGCCACCGGCGGCTCCCTGTCCACCCAGGCCTCCAGAGCGGCCGCCGAGTCGGCCTACCAGCGCAGGGCAGAGCAGCTCATGTCCGACGAGAACTGCTTCAAGGTAGGGCACGAAATGTCACGGATCAAGGCCTGGTACCTTGGGAGTTGCGCTTGAACGTTCATGGGTGCGCTCTCCCTTTCTCCTGCTCTCCGCGGTTGTCTTTTTTCGTTATGGTGTGTTACTTGTGCGACTTGCCCTCTGTCTCGCTGATTGTCTTGTTTGTGGTCCAGCTGGTGTTTGTGAAGAGCCAAGGCAGTGTGAGTCTGGCGGTGGAGCTACTCGACTCGGAGGAGGACAATTCAGATGAACCCGCGGAGACAGAGGTGGGTGTGCCTGGCTAGAAGCTAGGTTCTTTAACGCTGCTCATTCTGAATTCACTATAACATTCCATTTTTTTTTTTAGAATGTATTTTGCCTGGTTTTTCATATATTTTTGTTCTTTAAATTACATATATTTATAGAGGGGGATAAAAAGAAAGAAATGCAATCTTTGAATACTCTGTATGTTACTGCTGTGGTTAAGTCAAATAACCTATAAAAATAGATATCAGTGATGGTCCTACTCATGATATTCTTCCAGGCAAATCTACTTTGAACTTTGCCTCGGACTTCCTTAAACCTGTGAAAAAAGTGTTTCTAATGATTGTCATTGTTTAGAAACTCAGTGATTAGACATAACTCCGACATGGTAACATCCAGGAAATAATGTGCATCAGGTGGTTCAAGTGTTTTATTTACGTTGTTAGGCAGAACCTTGATTTGTTCATGATGAAAATGCTTTTTAAAACATTCTGATAGGTAATTACGGTGGACGCAATACAGCCATCTTAATGATTTCTTTCGTAAATGGTAAAAAGTCTTCATTTAGATTCATTCTGTCCTTTTTTTTTGTTTTTTCAGCGGTGGTCTGACTACGTGGGGCGGTACTTGAACTCGGACTCTGCTTCTCCAGAGCTGCGTGAGCACTTGGCCCAGAAGCCGGTGTTCCTCCCCAGGTGAGGGCCTCTGGCTGTCCCCCCCCCCAGTCTGCACTGCCCCCTAAAGGCTTTCTCTAAGACAGCCAAGACAGGCCGTGGTGCTGTGTCACAAGCCAAAACCAGCTGACAAAAAAACAAAAACGGCGCATTTTGTGAGTACAAGCCCGTGTCCCTCTCCACATTCAGGGAGAAAGGTTCCCGGGTCAGAAACAAACCAAACTTTGAGGGCGTTCAACCTGTAGTCACTCAAAACCCACCCAGCGTTTGGTCCCTGAAGCACTTCTTTTGAACAGCTCTGCCAGTAGTGATGGATTCACAAATCGGTGCATTAGGTCATTTTTTAAATTTTTTTCTTCAGAAAAGTTGGCCAAAATTTGGTCAAAAAAGCAACATACTTAGTAGAAATGCTCACAGTGCCTGTTTTATTTTTCTCCTTGTTTTTTGTTGAAGATAATGTAATTGGCTGTCAATTTGAGGAATGACTGATTTTCCTCCATTCCTTTCTCTCCCAAAGATTGCACTTTACGCTGCCATCTTTTTAAATATAGGGGACTATTTATTTCTGCATTTATTCCGTTGTTTTTTTAAAACAGGCCCTTTATTTATGAATATTGCATTTTTAGATTATATTAGTAGTCTAGTATTTATTTAAACTTTCACCCAACAGACGACTCCTCAAATCATTGGGTCAGTAAAAATATCAATTTGTTTTTTTTCTTCATTGTAACAATAACAAACAGTAATCATTTGATATAAACCAAAAGCAAAAAAAAAAAAACATCAGTTTCATAATGCTTATGTATGTAAGGCAAAGTATTTTTATACCATCGCTCATATATTAGTACCATGTTGTACAATGAATAACCTTTTGGTTGAGCCGAAATAATGTGTACGGTGTGTGCAATGCTCTGTCCTGAATTGCATTGTCACAATGACCATTTTTCTTTTGTGTCGGTGGTATGGAAGACATAGGGCCCGGGTGGTGGGCCTAGAGACTGAAAACTTAGCCGAGAATTCAGATAAAATTGTCTTTTTTATCAGCCTATCGTCAGTTGCCTTGTGTTTTCATGTAATTGTATTCATACAAAAAAAAAAAACTTTTCTGTATATGACTTATTACTGTTTAGATAAATGTAAATGTTGTAAGATTTGACATTTGGGGAGTTCAGTTCGCTCAATTATGTGTAAAACTACTTAAGGATACAGTGCACTCCCGTTGCATTCTTTTGTTGTGGGTGACTTTTTGATACGAGCTGACAAAGCGGTGATTACTCATGAAAACCTGGTCAAGCACAGCATCTGCAACACTTGTACAAAAACAAAGAGGGGCTTGTGAATAAAGTGGTCTGAATTGTATGCTCAAATGTTGGTGTATTTCTTTCCAGACGTCTCTCTCTCAGGGCATTGCATGGAGGGGTGGTTGGGTCGCCTTAAGCCCTGAGAGGAGTGTTGCACATCAAGCCGGTCCGTCTTTGGTTTGAAGTGCTTATTGCCGTTTTTGAAAATGGCTGTCCATAACGCATCATTAATTTTAATGGGCTGGAAGGACCCACAGTTTTGTTTTCTTAACTTCTCACCCTCAGTTTCCCCACTTTTTAACCCATTGCAAATATTCAGTACTTGTCTCGAGTAGATATGATTTATCAGTGCTCTTACCCACATTTTGTTTGTTTCTCATATGAAGACTGAGAGATTGGCACTGAAGTCAGTAGACATAATTATCTTTTTCTCCACCCCAAAAAATACTTTCAACAGCAGAGGCGACCTGCAGGTTTTATCTTCAGTTATTATTTTGTCCTCATTGCATGGTCATAATTGCTCTGTATGTCAGTGGAAGTATGTGCACATCATAGTCTTTTTCAATCCATATCCTGGCTTGTAACCCTTTTGGCGGCAATGTAAAAAAATATTGGAAATTGGCTACTCTCACTGCTAGGTCTTAAGTGGAGCCCTGAATGCAAAAAAATGCTTCATGGTTTCAGTCCTCGCTCATCTGTACCCTGAGTGGTAAGTACACATTTACACCTTTTATTAAAGCGGGGTGAATATTCATTGCATTTTTAATGCTTGCAAAATACAATTTAAATCTGGATTAAATTGACCAAAATGTTGTTTGCCAAGGATATTAGACTTTAACAGGAGAATCGTTATATATGTCAAACGGAAGTGCACTGTACGGAAAGGCTGCTGCAACTGCAATGGACTAGTTCTCCCCTAGTCGTTTGTCTCCGTGTTGTTATTTTACTGGGTGAGTTGCTGTGCATGGGTAGATCAAGACCGAGGCTTTACAGGGACGCCCCACTCAAATCTCACTTCTTATTCGACTTCGTTCTAGTTGTTAAAACCGAGTCAGAAATGGGCAGTAGCCGTTTGCATTTCTGTTATTTGGGAAGCATGCGTGTCTGTAATTTAGCCATAAGTTAGTTGTAATCAGTATTACATGGTCTGTGTGTAATGCATTGCGGCCTAACTACAGACCACCTGCACGTTTGATTTGACTGATTTCGACATCTGCGTGAATGGTCCTTGTGAACTGAGTGTCTGTGTGGGTCGGGGGGGATCAAGTCGTTGCAGCCGCCCGCGCCCTGACGTCCGTCTTTCTCCACCAGGAACCTCCGGCGCATACGGAAGTGCCAGAGGGGGTGGGAGCGGCTGCAGCAGGCCAAGGCCACGAAGGGGCCGTCGGAGAAGTCGGACACTGCCGAGGACCTGAAGATGGAGTGCATGTTCAAGCTCAACTCGTACAAGATGGTGTACGTCTTTAAGTCTGAAGACTACATGTACAGACGCACGGCCCTGACACGGGCTCACCAGGTACGGGACCCCACTGACGGCCCAGGGGCTCTCCGTGTTGCATTATAAACTGGCTGGCTCAAATCCTGAGCGCTGGGAGCCGTGGTATATGAGACTGTATACCACGGGTATGACATCACTTAACAGCTCTGTGTTGGTAGCCAGTTAATAATGGCAATAAGGCATCTTGGGGGTTTGTGGCGTATTGCCAATATACCGCTACTAAGTGGTGTGTCCCGTCACTACACATCACGGAGATCAGCTCTTAGCTCTGGTATATTGGCCATATGCTACAACTGCTCGTGCCTTTATTGCTTAATTACCTCATTGTTTTTTTTTTTTTTCCCTGAACATTCTGTACGGGGGAGAAAAGTAAGAACACTGTGCTATGTTGAATGTTCGCTCGGTGACGTTTGGACCGATGAGTGGGCCACTGCTGATGTGTTGTTGATATGGGGTGTTTCCCGCGGCTAACTCTATTTCCATCTCCGTCCGTCCGCAGTCACACAAGGCCGTTCACACTCGCCTGCACCGCCGCTTCCAGGGCTTGGTGGACACCTGGGCCAAGGAACACGTCACCGCCGACATGGCCACGGACACCCGCAAGTGGCTGATGGGAGAACGGCGTGAGGGCCTGTTGCCGTGCACGACCACTCGCGATCCCCAGGTCCTCCATTACCTGAACATCAACAGATACCGCGTCAAGTATCACGCCACCTCGGCTGGGGCGCCTTAGCTCGTCCGGGCGCGGGGACCGTGGCCAGTCCGGATTGCTGATCACCATCTGAGTTAGTTCCAGCGTGGCAGGAAACGGCTGCTTTCTAGACTTCGTCAAATGACTTTGTTTGTTTTGTTTTTTTTAAAATAGACCCTCCCCGAACTATCTTCGCAGAGCAAAAAAGCCAATCGGTGTGTCCTGTAAACCGTCGGCCACCCCTTACCGGAGAAAGGAAGCGCTGCAACCAGTTGTGGTACGGTTACAAGAAAGGAAGCGAGACGCACACGTGTAATTTAACAGCGACCGGACCTTGGTCGGACCGATCCCCAGTCCGATACACTCAGCAGCCACACGGACGGAGCACGGCGTGCCGAGTGGGCCGCTGAAGCGCGGGCCTTCTTTCCCCAGTGCAAGCAATACAAGTACACTCGTTGAGGGGGTTGGGGGGGGCCTTTAGTGTCGCTCAGCCACTGCGAAGGGGAGCGTACAAGCTTTGTAAAATTGAAACGTGGACTTTGTGAAATTGTATAGCCTGTGAATGTTTTCCTTTTTCACCGGCTCATGTACGTATACTGGGTGTTGACAGCCGTGGTGTAGATATTGGGCAGGTTTATGCCAGTATATCAGGTTTTTACCAGCCAGTCAAGTACAGTAAGATCCGACCACCCATAAATACTGAGGACATGTTGTAAATAGCTTGTTGATAGTCATCTTTTTTTTATCATCAAAGATGTGCATTGATGTGTAGCGTACCCTAACAAACTTAGCATAGACCTCAGTCAACTTGCTGAAGAGAAATAGTCTATATTGAAAAATGCAAACATTTTAACAATGGTTTTTACCAAAGGAACTTTATTAGAGCATTTTTCCTTTGTGTTCTGTTTTCCATGTTTTGTCATGTAAGCCTTCATTTAGAAAAGTAAAACCTTTTCGTTGTCTTGATGTGACCGTTTTATACAAAATGCTTCAAGACACTGTCTGCACAGTTGTTCACTCAAGTCATTGGCACCAGTTCCCATTTGGAATTTCTGAACAATGAATGTAGCCTACAAACAATTGACGCATTTCATGTACATAGATGTAAGGTAAATCGTTTGTACCCCCCCCATACCAATTTTTCCTCAATATTTCCATCAGCACTTCTGGATCAATCACAATATGGAACAGCTAATCCCATAAATGCCATGTAATTGTGGTGTTCCATAAATACTGTGCTGTGGTGGTTTGTAGCTGGTTTTGCCTGTTGCGATTCTCACTTCTGCCAGGACTCAAGTCAGATGGTCAGACCAGTCACTAAACAGGACTAGATCGGCCACATTCAACACCAACATATTGTCACTTTTTTCAGGTAACTCAGAGGTTAAGGCTGCATGTGGGACAGCCAGAGCAAATGTTTTCTCAATAATTGCTATTTTTATCAATCGGATCACATGGAAAAAAAAACATTTTGTGGAATGATCTGATTGTTCAAAACAGCACTAATTGGTGGGGAAGAAAGATCTGAAAATGGGTTTCTGGGTTGTTTCTGAAGCAGAGTTATGTGCTGTTGAGGGGAATGGAAGTCTATCTAGACATGAGGTAGTTATGCCTCGTTGGCTAAGTATTAATATTTCTTCAATACAAAAGACAGAGTTCCTTAGGGCCCCTATTCTCAAAAACAGCACTTTTTTTAATAATGTGACATTTTATACACTTGCATAAAGTGCAGGTACAGACGTCCATGTCATGATATTTGAAAATATACTCAAATTTTATTTTTTAAAAACAGAATAGGAATGTTTTATTACATACTGTCCTCAGAAAAATGAAACCTCTAGTTTTTAGGAATGGTGGTAGAACTCACCAAACAGTTTTCATCGCTTTTGAATTAGAATTCAATTGTCTAACTGCATTTCCTACCACTCAATACCACTGACCAAAACCCTTTCACCCAGTTCCCTTCATGTCCGCAAAGCATGTTGATTTTCAATCTTAATTTACCTGAGGAACTGAACAATTCTGATTTCTGTATAAAAAAAAATATATAACATCAAAAGCATTGGATATGGAAATATCCAGAGAGCATGAATGGCTTTATTTATACAGCAAGGCCAACTATATTTATTTTCTCTAATTGGTGTTTTGACCTATCATATCAGTTCTAAAAGATATAATTTGACAATAATAAGATGTGATCGGTCAAAAATGTGTTCGTGTCTGTCTCTTCTGGAGTTGATTTGACGCAGCTACACATGGCAATACTTCTTAGTGTGTGAAAGTTGAATCGCCATCAGTCAATCTTGAAGGAAGACCTCTTGACCCTAAAAGAACTATCCTATCAAAGATGTTCAGCAACATATGGCTCCACAAGGCTACTCCATAAATGCTGTAACCAGTTAAAGACAATCTTTGAACTGTTTCAATCTTGGACTGTTTTTTTTTTTTTTTAAATTTTTCTATTGTCTGTTTCAAACATGGAGTGCAGGAGGACTACCAGGCAGCTGGATTGTACATAAAAACTACAAAGACTACATTTGTACCCCATTGCGTGTTTCTTTGCCACCTCTTCTTGACCTCTATGATGTTGTTTACTTGAGTGTAGTATGGTGTTTGGCATTAAACCCTCATTTGAATAGACTAATGGCCTGTCACTTGTTTGATTCATTTTAACCCTCTAGGTCGCATTTAAGTTGCTTTAAGAGTCGGCAGAGTTTTATGTTCTGCCTTGTTGGATTAGGCATATGAAAGGTACAGTTAATAAAAATGTCCAGTTAAGTTCATTGTTTAATTTTTCTTGATCCTGTTATGTGTTTCTTTAGACATTTCCATGTCATCTTAAAAATGATACAACAGTTGTGTTGAAATAAACGACGTACACTTGTTTTATTTTATTTTTTTAATGCTGATACTGATAAAACTGTCAATACAAAAAGATGGATAATGGAAAAACATTGTTTCCCACACCAGTTACCTCACTTTAAAGAAACTATGTGCTGTCTCTAGATGCATGAAGCTGGGTAACTCTGTAATTGGTTTGTTTAATGCTATTACGTATAAAATGTCTTTCGACAGCTCTGCTCTTAAGATGGATATATTGGTTAGTTACGGCAAATGTTCAAAGGGTGGTGCAGCCTGTTACAATGACCCTGAAGCTCATTTATTTTCTCGTACGTAAATCCGTGTGCAAACCACATCGTCTGCCCCAAAGGTCTGAAAAAGAAAGAGGAAGAGATTCCACTATCATTATCTTGCTAGCATGAGGGCATGTCTTCCTTCATATAGTAACACATGTCATTAATGGCAACTGAGTCGAGCAGTAACACAGAAACCTTCATTGTGAAATTTAATGGATGACTGGTTTAGAACAGAACTGGTTGAGCTTTCCTTTCCATAAAGCTTAGTGAAGTAGGGATGTGGCCTCTGCTGGAGTATCAGTACATCCACGAGAAGAAGAAGCGAAGTTATGGAGATATGTGGGCGGTGGAGGCAAATTGTGCCCAAAAAGATTTATGGGACTTTCAGAGGCGTGGCAAGATTGCAACCACACGTCTGTCAGAACCACAGACCATCATTACCCCAGCGCAGAGGACAGAGGGAACGAAGGAAAATATCACTCTGGTTTAAAGAATGTCACTAGAATCAGGCCATCTACCGCGTGCTGCGAGTGTCCAGGGAGACATTAACATTCAGGAACCATTGCCGGTTACCAACACAACGTGATCAATGAGACACATTATTGCAAGCAGGAGCAGACAGTTTTGGGCAAAAAGCCAGTAGTTCTTGATCCCTCCCCCACCCTTTCCATACACCCCTCTGGTGGTAAAGCCACCATAGTGCCTATGGAAAAGGCATTACCGACATAAGCAGTTGCTTAGGGCCCCCGACCGCTAGGGTTCTCCGACTGCTAGGGTGCCCCGACCGATAAGGGAGAGGGGGCCCTGAATGAAATGTTGCTTAGGGCCCCCAAAAGGCTAGAGCCGGGACTGCGCATTGCACATCAGAGTAACTGAACAAACGCATATTCCCTGCTGTCTGTCATATTAAACTAGACGCCCATGATTTCTCCATGTTAATGGATATATTCTGGAGTCCATTCGTTTATTATCAATGGAGACTGTACAGCCAGAGAATCCTCTCTTCATTACTTTCTTTCCCCACCAACAGCCTGTCCATCCCTAACTCCATCAATCCATCCCTAACTCCGTCAATCCATCCCTAACCTCATCAATCCTTCCCTTACCCCCATCAATCCATCCCTAACCCCGTCAATCCATCCCTAACCCTGTCAATCCATCCCTAACTACATCAATCCTTCCCTAATGACATCAATCCATCCCTAACTCCATCAATCCATCCATAACTACATCAATCCTTCCCTAACCCCGTCAATCCATCCCAAACCCCGTCAATCATCCCTAACCCCATCATCACTCTATTACTAACTCCTTCATCCTTACTTTCCCAGTTCCTTCTTCCTTCCTCCCTCCTTGAAAGCTTCATAAAGATCATAGATGCTTTGGAATTGGCCTCCTGCATTCCCTTTTTGCTGGCCAGTTCCAATGGAAACAGTGCAGGCTTGTCATAGTGGAGGATGTGGCACAGCTCTTCGGCACCTCAGGGTTAATAAAGAAATTGTTCACTGGTGATGTAGTTAAACACTTATAGGTTCTTTTCACCAGCTTAGCTTATGGGGACCAAATTCTGGAAGTTTCTCCACTGGGTGACTAGCCTTATAAGAAGAGCATTTTTAATGGACCTAGAAAGAAATGTAAGTCGGCAACTTGTTTCTTGGTATTGCAATTTGTCATGTTTACCACCCTTGAACACTACACAACATTGTGAAACGTGTTTTCCTCTGCAGTGAATCAAGATTGTGTGATATGCTGGAAATATGATTTACATTGTAAAACATGCCCTAAACTAACCTCTCCCTCCAAGATCTGAGAAAATCTCATGATTGTCTTTAAACACTCAGACAGTTGTCCAACAACATTGCTTCACATTCCTACCATATTTTCTTATTGATTCAATATGCAGAAACATCCTTGAGTAGAAACACAACTTTTTCATGTTTGTTTAAAGCATTTGCTGTTGCAAAGTCCAAGCCTGCTATTCCTCACTTAAATATTTTCCCCTTGATTTCCCTCTGGGCTTTGTAAGTCAATAAAGAGGCTATCCTCATTACTTTTAAACTGGAGTCAAAATTTATTTGCCCTATTTATTGTCGCCCATCTGGTCAATAAAATCAAATAGGACAAACATTTACTGATATCTCTACATTTTCATTGTAATATGAGACAGCTGGGTTAAGAAGTCAGTAAATGTTTTTGACCGGTGCAAGGACTAATATGTGAAGGGCTGAACAACAAATGTGCAACATAACGTAAGTCAGCACCAAAAGGTCAAAGAGCAAACTTTGAAATCCTTTTAAGAACTTTTCAGCGGTGTTTGTGAGCAACAGTGACAACTTCTGAGTTAGCCTGTGCAGATAAAATTCCACAATGTTGGACACTGATTGGAGTTCCCCCTCGGTCAGTATGTTTCACCTATACTGGCCTGTCAGCTGATTGGCCAATATGTGTTTCTCCTGTGCTGGCATGTCATCTGGTGGGTCAGTATGTGTTTCTTCTGTGCTGGCATGTCATCTGGTTGGTCAGCATGTGTTTCTTCTGTGCTGGCATGTCATCTGGTGGGTCAGTATGTTTCACCTGTTCTGGCCTGTCATCTGGTTGGTCAGTATGTGTTTCTTCTGTGCTAGCCTGTCATCTGATTGGCCAATATGTTTCTCCTGTGCTGGCATGTCATCTAGTGGGTCAGTATGTTTCACCTCTTCTGGCCTGTCATCTGGTTGGTCAGTATGTGTTTCTTCTGTGCTAGCCTGTCATCTGGTTGGTCAGTATGTTTCACCTGTGTTGATCCAGCTGATATTTAAGAGCTGCTAACACAATGCTTCAGACAAATTGGGAGAGTAACACCTTTAGTTAACTCTCCCACATTCATCTTTTCAGACATATGTTTTCCCTGTTTTGTTGGTTTCCTGAGTTGGTGTGTTGGTGTGTGTTGGTGGTCTTTCCTAGCCTAAAACGTCCCTGCTGGGTACCTTTGTTAGTTCCTGTTCTGTTTGAGCAATGACGAGCCTGGTTGGTCACTAGGGAATGTAGCAGTAGCACAGGCCTATGCTCGCTTTTTGGTTGAGAAAAAAGTGTTATTACTAATAGTGTAAGGTATTTGTTCCTGCTGTCCTTAACATTATTTGTTTTAGAAAAACCTAATAGAAATGTTTATTAAACACTTAGAAAACCACACATTACTTGTATTTTTTGTGTGCACATGACGCCCTTACTACCATCCTTGAGATTCAACCTTTCTGTCGTCACACACTTCTCTACTGCTGGTTGTGATCCTCACCAGTACAAGTTCATCTCCCCTGAGTTCTCTGGTCCAGAAGGTCCTTGGGCCGTTGCCGTCCAGGAGAGTTTGTCTGCAGGTCATTTTGCTCTCGGTCTCCCATGTGGCCAGGCTCTGTTGAAAAAGGCCATGGTGGGATGATGTAGTCAATCGTTGTACTTTCACGTCCCGATAATCTCATACTCACTGGATCATCTGGATGCCTTAACAGCTCCAAATGGACTGTTTCTTACACCGACAAAGCTTCCTCCACTTGTCTCCATTTCATCTGCACACGCTGTGGGCTAGCTGAATGGGATGGCTCTCGCTTGTACCAAGGGGACACTATATTACGTAGGGACAGTGTTTATGTGGGAATGGGTACTTTACCTTGCACTTCCTGCCATCCACGGTCTCCTCGTTGAATTCCTGGCCGATGGTAAAGTTGATCTCGGTGGTGCGCACCGTGGTGGAGGTCTTGATGTAGAACTGCTCCCCACTCTGCCTTATCTCCACATGAGGTTTGGACGCTGCGGCTCCGGCCACCTTCCTCAGCATAGCGTTGACACCTGTAGGAACATGACACCTGTCGTCGCTGTGCTGACTTAACTGTAACACACGGCAGGTCTGTGTCTATTGCGACGTCCAGTGTGTCCGAGAGGATCCCACACATTCCAGTCAAACAGCCATGTAATTTGTCCCTTACTATATAAAGCAGTGAGCCTTCTGAAGTTTTACATTATTATAATCGTTTTTTCACCCTCTAAATTTGACGATGTTGTATTCCTTCCTGCTTATGGCCTTCCATCACCGTAACAACTCCCAGCAGGCTCAAGAGAGTCGAAGATGGTGTCCTCTGAAGTACATTCTGCCAAGAATTATTGCCCAGCTTGCACACCCAGGAAGTACTCACCAGCACCTACGTGCCTCAGGGGAACTCATTTACCGGGCAACTCTGATTGAGCATGTAGATACCTGATCTACCACAAGGAGTTGCTTGAGGGAGAGGAGGCAAAGCAAATGTGTCCAACATCAGATAAGACAATTTTCAAAACCACTTTTTAGGATTTGAACCTGTGGTCGTAAGGACAGAACTGTACTGCAAGGCAAATGCTTTGTTTAATATAAGGCAGTTTTTACAAATACAAATTTCTGCTAGAGGGCGACAAGTCAAAGCAACACTCTTCAAATGCCAACTGCACCAACTCTGGAAGCAATTTGCACTGCCTCATGTGACGCCCCTGGGCATTGTCAGTATGCCGCAAACAGAATTGAAACTCCCCACCGGAATGTGGGGAGCCCACAGTGACCAGTGTTTACTCTTTTCAGGTAATGACAACTGATTAGAAACAACCATGACATGTCATTGGATCCAACATAATGACATAATACCAAGGGTATCGGTTGAGTTTTACTGTCATGTTTGCAGATTTTTTATGGTTCATTCCGCACCACCCCGGATGTTACCAGATTTTTGTGTGTCTGCTCTTGGTGCCATTAGCAAATGGGAAACCAATACGGAATTCCCATTCACAAGGGTGGACTTGTGCTTTGTTTATACAGAGAATGCATAGTTGCAGTGTTAGACATCTCTGGAAAATTCACGGTAGACTCACTGACAGTTCTGGGATTATGAGAGGATATCAATTGTGGGCTTTCAGGTTTTTAGAGCTTTCAAGGCAAGCGGCGGCAAATGTGATGGTTATCAGCAGATGTTGCAAATATCGGGGAACGCTATAACAAGGTGTTGAAAGCAAGGAATGCTAGCGCCATTGGCTTTGTTTAGCTCCCCATGCAAACTGTTATGGATTCCCTTCAAGAAATGGACACAGACCTATTTCCCTATTCTGCCACATGGTTACAGTACAATTACAGAGGATGAGAGAATGTTAGGCTGTTTGCCATCATTCCCTTTTGCATATGTTTTCCAAGCTGCTCTTGCTTCCTAAAATACTGTGTCCTTCCCTGTCTAGTGTAATTAAAATCTGTGTTCTACAGCTTCCCGGAGAAGAGTTAATCTTACCACCTTTTTCTCCCCTCGCCTGTTTTTTTTTTCCTACAACGAAAAAACTCAGTTGGCAAAAAGCCAAAGTTTTGTCAGAGGCAATATGTAGACCTAAAATTAAGTTAGAGCTCAGCGCCGTCACAGGAGACATATTTAAGAAAACAAACCCAGGGAATTGTCTCATCTATTCCATAGCAGCTGTGATCAGCAGAGCAGCACAGTACAGATTCCTCTCACTGATTTCACAGAAAAGATTACTATTCTAGATCAGGAAACTAAGTTTGAAAACAAGGTTCCAGGCTATTAGTAATTTGTCTATCATTTTTTATTCTTTGAAAACTGATGTGAAATAATTTTCAGAAAACTAGCTTATTTAATGTAAAAAAACTGTTCAGATGAACAAGGCAAATTGCCAGAATAGTTGACGGGGTAAATTGCCAAAATGATCTTAAGACTGACAATGAATACAAAACCAAAGGATGATTGAGATCGACCATCTGTGTCACACCCATTCACAACTCACCCAGTAATGGTTTCCTTCAAGTAACATAAGACAAAGAAAATGATGGGTTTTGTACTGAGATACGAGGGAAATAAAAGTTACGGTTTTGATGGTATAATTTAGCATATGTTCTGTCAAAACAGCTCTTTTCAAATTCGGTGAGCAAATAGATTTCTTACCAAGGGCTTTGAGTAGTTCATCGAAGTTTTCACTGCTTCTCATTTTCCAAGTGCCTGCAAAATCTGGCATTTTCCAGGGAAAGCTCTTAGTAATAGTACCTGTGTCTTTGTCTTTGTCTCTTGATGTGCTCTCTATCCTCTCTCTTTTTCCTCAGCTCCCTGTCCCTCCCTCCCCTTCTCCCTCCCTCCCTTTCTTTCTCGCTCTCTTTGTAATAACCCCTCACAGCAGGTCTCTCTCTCATCCTGAAAGTGAGTGAGTGAAATGTCCTCCATGTAATGACCATTTTAAATGACAGATGGGCAGGGTTCAGGTGGTCTCGTTTCAAGCTTGCAATATAAATGAGGCCGTTGGACATTTAAATGGAAGAACTCCACGTAATATGGCTGTCATCATCTCGTCACATCAATATAATGAAGTGTTGAACGCAATTATGGTTTGAAATATTAACCAATATTGAAGTTGTTGTGAAAAGATCCAAGATGTCTCTCTTTAATAATCAATGGGAGTCATTGAAGAGCTACAGACAGGATTTCTTTCCACCTTAGCTATGTATATACAGCTACAGGTCACACTAAACATGCATTCAATGTACTTCCTGTTAAGCACTATTCATCCCAAGCGCAGACTCCCCACCGTCCCACCCATGCCAGAATTAACCCCCACCCCATAGCTTCACATACTCCCCCTCCTGTCCAAGTTGGATTTGTTCCCTTTCTGATGGCTCTTCATCAATCTCTTTGACAAAGTGGCTCCCAGACAAGGGTTGATAATTAATGTATGGAGCAGGGCAGTGAGCACTCAGTCATCCCTCCAGGAAGTGTCACGTTAAAAAGGCTCCCATCTATTTCCTCATGCATGCTTACCCAGCACAGTGCGTCTAATCAATCAATAGATTTTTAGTCTTTGGGTGGTGGGTTTTTTTTCACTTAAGAGAAATTACTGTTTTAAGAGTTGAATGAATGACTCTTACACAGGGTTTGTGACAATGCTTTGGTTAAGCACTTTGTTAAACCTTGCAGTTCCATTAAAACATCATTGCGAGATGGAAAAGACAGATTAAAAATATTTTTAATCAATCCAATTGCCTATTATTTGTTAACCATTTTCTAATAAAGTAGTCTCCTGGTAATGAGGATACGTTCCAATGTTGATGAGAAGATATAATGTATATTTATTTTTCAAAAAAGCTTTCTTAGGATGTCCATTTACCCCCACACAACCCTCCCTAGAGCAAAAATAAGTTCCAATACCCTCCCCCATTTGTGACCAGCCCGCCCACCCCAATAAAAATCGACCTGTCCCTAATTAAACCCATCCATCTCACCTGCTAACTAGGAACAAAGACATATAACCTGATGTCAGATAGTCATCTCCAAATAGACATACTATTAGGCCCCCCAAACATAAAAACGTAAAGGAGATATTAGCCATTCAATGTTGTGAATCGCATTGTCCTCTCCCAAAATGTCTGCTTCTATAGTGGACAATGGGCTTCCAGAGGGAGTAGCCCAAGCTGGACCTTTTCAAAGCCCTGAAGCTTTTTCTAAGGACTCCTAAAGGAGTACCCTATAGGGTAGCTAATGTTTGATTTTTCTAATGTAACAAATGTAGTGTGATCGATCATACAGTCACATAATTTTAGTCTGGTAATCTATGGATTTTCTTAATTGCAGCAACAAATCCATAGAAATGCAAAGTTTACAGCCCACTGACAATCTGGTCACATGTAACCTGTCAGTTAAATTGCTCCCTGGTAAACAATTCGATGTGATTATGCCAAATTACAAAAGGTGTTCTTGCACTGCATAACAATGCAGGGTGCGTCTGGAATTTAGAATTGATGTTCTAATGAACAAGTTAGTGGAAAAAATAGACAGAGTCATAACAGAAACCCAAATCATTTATTTGTTCAAGTGGTCCCCATTTCAGTATTTTTTCTTCCACCTGGGTTCTAGCGTATTTGAGGTCTGACAGTATAGCTGTCACTGTATAGACAACAGACAGAACACACTTGGGAAAACAGCCCGTGTGTTGAATGGATTTAATTTGTATTTTTCTGGTACAGTTGTATTTTGAAATTCCAGGCAGTAAGCCTTTATATTTGATGTGCTTGCATAATCCTTTTGAAATGACAGTTATTTTTTTACCCCAGGGGGGCATGGATTTACAAAACATGCCTCTGTAGAGGGAAGCTATAATATATGATTCAGAGAAAAATACTAACTTTACATAAAATAAACCAAAAGGCATTTATGAACATTTGTTATTCTATTGTCTAGAGAAATATATAATTTTACATTTACAGTGAAGTTATTTAGTAGGCTGTCATTCAGCGCAGTACCCCAGAGTGTCTTACAGTACCCCACAGGGACTTCCACCCCCCCTACCCGTGGGAAACAAACCCAGAACCTGGCGTTGCAGGCACTGTGCTCTAAAAACTGTTTTACACAGGACCCCAGAATGATTATTTTCATTTAAGACAATATATGAACAAATTAAAATAAATGTACAATCACTTGGGATAAATGACAGATTAAACTCATACAAAAAGGGCATGTTTCATCTTTCTCTACGCCCGGTGTACTCCTCACAAGACTTTCTATAAAAAAAACCTTTCCTAGTATCTGGCACACTAAAAACATAAACCTCCCACAGCACCAGCCCTGAAATCAATGAAAGTAATTTACTTAACATTTAAAAACAAATACAGTTAGCAAATCACAATTGGCCAACTGATTGTTCAGTGCAATACTTTTTAAATACCGCCACAATAGCAATGCTAAATAACAGGGTTCAGCCTACTGAACAATGGAGTTTGAAGGAGAAGACATAAAATGGTGAACAATGTTCAACAATAACATTTACAACACGTCATTTTAGATTATCAATAAAATGGCTGCCCCAAAATCAACCTAGAGTTACACATACTATTATTTCATAATTCAAATCTGCCCTTCACAGCCTTGATAACGCTAAATAGTGCACCCATATCTCCTCCGTTATGTATGGGATTAACCTGGTCCCCGGGGTCTACAGCCAGAATTGACTAGGTGGCTATGATCTGTCCTTTCAGGAAGACTGTAGGTGAGTAGGTGAAGGTTGTTTCAAGTGCAAAGTCAAAGCAGTAGAGGAAAATAGCTCTGATTGGTTGTTTTGTAGCTAATATTGGGTATCACCGTTGCTGCCAGTCATTAATTACAAATTCTAACAGGGAAATCTCAAACTAGTGTTTCTTCATTCCCTCACCACGTTAGATAAAATCCCCACTACATCACACTTAAAGCAGCAGTTGAAAAAGCAAACCAACAGAAGGATCAAAGACACAGAAGCCATTAAGCAATAGGAACAGGGAGAGCTTTTTACCACAGTTCCATTTCAGTCCCTGGGCCGTAACTGTGCCCCCAGCAACACTTATGTTCAATCACAAATCAATCCCTATAAACCTGCCTTGGTCCCACCTTGACAACGTTCCGGGATTGGATATACCAATATGGTAAATATTGTTGTTGGCATTAGTGGCTATTACTTCTTCGGTAACACCAGTGAAATCCCCTCACCAGAGGCAGTTCATGGAGTGTATAGACTAGGGAATGATTTGTGACCGGGTGCAAATGTCTTCTACCAGTGTCTGGAGTCGACCAGCTCCGGTCGCAAACTCACTCTCTTCAGGGTCTCGTAGCCCAAAACCATGACGATGGCGGTGGGGATGGAGGATATAATGCGGGCGGACAGCCCTTTGGTCATCCCCCAGAATCCCTCCTCTGCCAGCAGCTGCTTGAACGTCTCGATGATGGAGCTCCGGCCTTCAACCTGGCACACACACAGAGAAGACCGGTGTCACAAGGGGATACATTCACGGCTCAGTTTGTTTATTTGGATCGCAATTAGCGGATGCCATGGCAACAGTAAGCAACTCCTGGTCATGGCAGCAGCTCAACTGCACGAGTTCGTAGCAAACAAGACGAAGACAAGGGTATGTTGATTTTGCGGCCTGGGTGGGGCTAGCGCTCTCGGCCGTTGACTGGTTTAGAATCTGACCCGCTCCCATTTGACTCCCACTAAATTCTATCGACGAAGTGTTTTAGAAAATGACAATGTGTGGGACTGGTCCGCTCTTATTTATGCGTGTCACATGACCCATACCTGCACCCTAGCTCTGACCACATCCATTGGGTTGGTGACAGTGGATGCCGTGGCAGCCGCCAGAGGTCCAGCCATGGCTTGCAGTAGTAGATGGGGGCAGTCACTGGGGGCCATTTTGGATAGCTGTTCTGTGAAACAGAGGTCCTTCAAAATTGTACATACAGAAAATGTATGCAGACTTTGATTGTATTAGAAAGGCTATCATGAAGAACAATCATTAATCTCCATGGTACTGGCACTGATTCGGCTTGGACAACAACTTAATGCATTCTCAATTATGTGTATTTGCCCAGGAATACAGTCACATGTAGTTACACCTCCTGGAAAGTTTTTTTTTGTACATTTGGACACAGATATTGGAGCTAAATTACAACTATATTCATTGATAAAATAAAACCCAATTTAACAAATCACACAAATAAAATTAAACTTTGAAATTATTTAGGCAATTGCAAAAAACATAAAGGCAAATTCCTCATACAGAAAAATGTTGTACACCCATGCATTTACCATCACATAGAATTGCTAAAATCAGAATCGGATAAACCAAACAGGTGCAAATTATTAGAAAATAACTGGAGTGTAACTTAGGAGGGTCCAGCATTCCATAAAGATTACCAACTAGGTCTGATTTAGACTTAACCATATGGGTGTGTGATGACATCATACCAAGATCAGAAGACATATCCAAGGCCCTCAGAAGACGACTGATGCCCATGAGTCTGGGAGGGGTTACAAAGCCATTTCCGATAAATTCGAAGTACATAATTCCACTGTCCAACAAATGATCTACAAATGGGGAAGATTCCAGATGACTGGCAATCTACATAGAACAGCTCATTACACCAAATTTAGGCCAAGAGCTGACTGAATATTGAAGCCTCACAGAAGCCTCTAACACCCCAGAGTAAGATTGAGGGATCTACAAAGTGCATGAGTCAACTGTCAGAATGAGACTGCACAAACTTGTCTTACATGGGAGGTCACGAAGAAGCCTCTGACCTAAACAGGGTACAACTGACATTACTAGACAACACCTGGGTAAAGACCAAAACTACCAGAACAATGTGCTCTGGACAAATAAGATGGAGTTGCTTGGCCACAAAGCCAGATGCCATGTTTGGTGAAAACAAAACACTGCTTTTGAACAAAAGAACCTCATTCCAACTGTAAAGCATGTAGGCGGTGGCATTATGGTTTGGGGCTGCTTTGCTGCCTCATGGCCTGGCTAACCTTCAAACAATGAGTCAACAATGAATTCCATTCTGTACCACAGAAATGGAGATCTGTCAAAAGACTGAAACAGAACCAAACATGGATCTGGCATCAGCTCAATGATCCAAAACACAACCAAAGCTACAACAGAATGGCGCAAAAAGAAATGGAGAGTTATGGAAGTGCAGAGTCAAAGCCAAGATCTCAATCTTTTTGAAATGTTGAGGGGGGACTTTGAGCTGACCATGCATGCTAAAAAGCCCTCAAACATGACACAGTTGAAGCAGAACTGTAAAGACGAGTGGGCAAGAAATCCTCCCAGTTGGTGTAAAAAACGGACAGACAGTTACAAGAAACAGTTACATTAAGTGATTTCAGCCAAAGGGAGCAACACCAGCTATCGAAGCTAGTGGTGTACTTATCTTTTCCACATAATGAAATTGCATTTATACTGATTCATTTTGATGAATAAATGATTGCAGAGTACAACCATTCAGTGTAATTTGTTAAATTAGGTTCTTATCCATCTGTCAAGTGTTGAATTAAAGATTACATATCCATATGTCCAAATATGTAAAAGAAAATATGCAAACTTTCTAGTAGGTGTACTTACTTTTTTCACATGGCTGTAGGTTTAATCTGTCCCAGAAACTGCCTGCTAAAAGATAACAGCTTAGTATACAATCACTCCTTTTTACCTGCATAAAAGTGATAAAAAGGCCACCAAACTGCGCTATTTGGTATGTAAGTTAGGAGGGAGGCTACATATCCCCTGTAGAAGCCCCGGAAACCGTCGGACACAAAGATCTGAGTGATAATATTCCTGGTTTGGCCAAAAGCCATTTTTGTCTTTCCGCCAGCCTCCTTTTTGAGCTTGATCCGAAAACGAGTCAGGTGCTCCCCTTGGCCCTGCATCATCAGCTGCTGAGAAATCACATCGATGGGGACAGTGATGGTTTGGGCGACCAGAGACGCAGAGCCCCCCGCCACCAGAGACTTGACGGTATTGTCCTGGGAATAGTTGGAGACGTATTTCCTAACCAGCTCGTAGGTGGTGATGTAGGCCTGGCCCGAGATTAGGGTGAAGGTGTTGACCACGAAGCCGCGGTACAGGCCCGGCACACCCTCGCTCCGGAGGATCTTGAGGAAAGCATCGAAGGTCCCGTTGTACAGCGTCTTGCCTTTCTGCACCTGCAGCCTGGTTCGGATGAGGGTGGCCGGGTAGACAGTGACCCTGATGGTCATGGTCATGAATACCCCAAAGGAGTAAAACTTCTTTTTGTCCAGGTCCTCCCATTCAATGATCTGGATGTTCCTCTTCTGGTGCATCCTGAGTCTCTGGAAAAAGCCCTCATCAGACCAGCCTCTAACCTGGGAGAATACAGACCAAACAATATGGCCAACGGTTTTGTCCAAAGTTGTCAACAGACGTATTGAATGCACCGCAACATGTACATGTGTTAAATGGGCATAGACTAGTAATGAATTATAGAAGGCTGTAACTGGACCATGACATTGGTTCACAATTTACTAAATAAAAATACAAGGTGTGATTTGTGGTGGGGTCACGCATTATCTCCTACGTCTCCTTGAGAAATGAGTAAAGTCTAAACTCAGCCGCGTTAGAAAGGATCAAAGGTCATCCTCATTACTGTTAAATATCACGAGACCATGTACAGTAACTTAATAATGCCTGCTCTTACCTATATGCTATGCACTAACAAGGTTTCATAGCTACGTCAAAAACCAGAGGCCAATCGCGCTCCCTTGAAATAACAATGGAATAGTTGGTAATATTCACAACCTATATGTTGAATACTACGTCGTAACAACACGTCAGACTGCAGCTATTTACAAAAAACCTTTCGAATCTGCTAGGTAGATAGCCTGCCGGTTGATTGGTCACTAGCTAACGTTAGCTATAAAGCAGGGTTAGCAATTTATTTGAAACAAGCAAACACTAACTTACCTCGTTGAGCAAATGTATATCAAAATGAACTTCTGGATAGCATAGTTAAATCACTAGGCGAAGAAAGTTAAAAAAAAAGTAATAAAAAATCAGAAATGTCTGTCCAGCTTATTATCCAATTTTATCTCGCAAGCCAAAAAAAAACACTAGCTAGCCAGCAACTTCCTTCCTTCCCCATCAATGTCATGCCGGTTAGCCATCCAATCAGAAACCGAAGGTACTGACACACCACCACAGCTGAAAGGTCAGCAAACATATTCCTTAAAGGGATAGTTCACCTACATTGTAGAAGGCCCTGGCTCGGGTGTGGTTCTGCTGGTGATGGGCACGTTCAAACCCCTGAGACTGTTCATATGTACAACCCATTGCAGAGTGCCTGGACACAGCACTTAGCTATGGTATATTTGCAATATATCACAAACCTCCTAGATGCCTTATTGCTCTTGTAAACACATTACCAACATAATTTGAGCAGTAAAAATTATGTGATATCTTACCCTGGGCTCATATAAACTGGGTGGTTTGAATCCAGAATGCTGATTGGCCGAGACCCTATACAAAAGTTATGACATCACTTTTCACTACTAAAATTGCATTGGTAACCAGTTTGAAATATATCATGGCTAAGTGCTGTGTCCGGGTACTCTGCAATGCACCTTGCCTAAGAACAGCTCTTAGCCGTGATATATAGGCCATATGCCACACCCCTCGTGCATACATATACCACAGCTATCAGCTTTCCAGGATTCAGGATTCAAACCACCCACATTATAAGAGATCATATACCACAGTTGACATCAAATCACTTTTCACTACTTCAATTGCATTGATCATTATAGAAATAATGTACCTCAGAGTTTCACTGCCAATGTCCATGCCCGATCCATGCACCCAGATTACCAAAATTCAAATGTCTGCCATACCATTACATATCAAATGTCATTGCCATGCCATTACATATATACGTCTCATTTGTTAGAGGGACAAACAGGGGCCAACCAGAGGCCACACCATGACGATAGATGGCGCTAAAATATTTTCATAGACCGGTTCTTTCCAGAGAGCGTTTCTACTTCCCCTGTGTGTCAGCAACAAACTATAGCAGGCAAGCTAGCTATATTTTCGGCTTCTGTGTTTTGCTTGCTAAATGTTTTCTATTACAGTAACAAAATTGTAGGCATATCCTATACATCGCGTTAGCTACTGTAATTGACAAGCTACGTGAACGGTGTTTGCCTTAAGTCAGCTAGCTTGTTTCTTTGTAGTTAGCTAGCTAGATGGCTGGCTTGCTAGCATGTTTCTGTTGTCATTTTACCCTTTTCCTAAGTACTTTAATTGAGCTAGCAATGTTTACTTAGTTATTTGTTTATTATGTAAATTATGGAGCTTAGTGTACAATATAGCTAACTAGCTTCGTGAAGTGTAATACCATCTTTATTAGTAGCTCTTGGTCTTACTAAATTAAATATTATGAGTTTACCCACAGTACGTTAATCGGGGAAGTTTTTGTTTTGCAGGTTTTATAACACAGGCAGGCTGAGTCATGGTAAGTGCTGTAACAACTGTAGAGTCTGTAATGTAGTTATAATGTGTGTAATATAATGTACTACTGTAATGGTAATATGGACTACCTTTCAACCTTTTCTTGGCTTGGGTTATTCCATGAAAAACTGAAATAATTATAAATGTCAACTTTGTAGTCTCGTAGATATGATTCCCGGACCACCATTTTCTCGCCTGAAGGTAAGTATAACTTGAGATACTGTGCATGTTGAATCAAATCACAAACCAGATTATTTTGTTGTGTTCGCCTAGGAGACTTTAGCATAAATACATATGCATTTTCCTATAATTTTCCTTCTAGTTGGACCAGCTCTATGCTTTAATGTGCACATCCTGAGACCTGCGCCATGTATGGCTGGAAATGTGTAAGTGATGAATAAATGCTGTTGTACTCTTATTTATCCCATTATTCTAACTGCTACCCAGAAAAGATTGAGTAAAATTGTCTTGGAGAACTGCTGTTTTCATCCTTATGTTGGTTAGCAGTGGTCACATCCCTCATTTTGGAATTGCAGTGTCAGCCAATCACCTCCTTTGTTGTTCAACGTGACATGCTTTTCCTAAAGGGCTGTGGTGGCTACTGCTAGTCAGCATGATGAGAAAGGTCGCAGTTTACTTAAAAACAATCTTCTCAGTTCAGCAATTGGAATAATGGGACAAGTACAACAGTATTTTTTATCCTTAAATTGAGGCACAGCGCTAGGTGTTGGTTGTATACATTTGGGCACAGTGCCGTTTCAACTAGAAGACGTGTAATGAAGAGAAATGGTTGAGAGTCAGATATATGTACAGCTAGTAGTTAGACATGCCAGTTCTATTTTGCAGGCCGCTTATATCAGGTGGAGTATGCCATGGAGGCTATTGGCCATGCTGGCACATGTCTTGGGATTTTAGCCAATGATGGAGTACTGTTGGCGGCAGAGAGGCGGAACATCCATAAGCTGCTGGATGAGGTTTTCTTCTCAGAGAAGATCTACAAGCTTAATGAGTGAGTTTTCCCATTCCCAGTGAGGTTTCCCTTTTCAGTTTTTTTTGGGTCACTTTACTACGAGCATGTTAAGAAGGGCGATGAGGACAGCTCATAAATGGTTTCAACAGTAGGAGTGATGTAGGGTCAGGTCTAACCTGTTCATGTAATCTTATTCATCATGATCAAAAAGCCTAAACTTAAAGATGAGCAATGCTTTTGGGAAACATGAATATGTATCCCGGTGTGCTTTTTTCACACTCAGTTGAGTTAATAGCTGTCAGGCTTGCTCCTACATAGTACCAATGGATGGCTCTGTGATTTAGTGTAATATCCTTTATATTTTCAGAGACATGGCTTGCAGTGTTGCTGGAATCACTTCCGATGCTAACGTGCTAACCAATGAGCTGAGGCTAATTGCTCAGAGGTAAGTTGGGTAGTAATGTCCTATCTCTCTACCTGTAACCATTTATTTACAAATTCTTATGCAAAGCCATCTACAGTGTATGTTTGTAATGTTGCAGGACAACAAGGCACGTCTAGTAATTTAGCTCTGTGTGTTTATCTGACAGATAATGTGTGGCAATTTATACAGATACCTACTGCAGTACCAGGAGCCAATCCCATGTGAGCAGTTGGTGACAGCGTTGTGTGACATCAAACAGGCCTACACACAGTTTGGAGGTTAGTTACAAAACAAAGGGCACAAACGCCTGTCCAACTGAAATATTGAAGGGACAGCCCAGACTTTGTTTTTTAAATTAGTGTGGGCACTCACTCTATTCTATATAATTCTTATATTGTTTTTCAAGCTTTTATGGACAGTTGTAATCAATGGGAGACATGGGCAGAGGAGACATAATGATGATGGGTAGAGACGGGTTTTGAACCATGGTCTCTGGCACTGAGCCGCATATGTGTTGAGCAGGGAGTGTTATGTCTGAACCATGGCATTGCCATCTTCCATCATAGCTGCTGAAACCATACTGGACAAATGGGCCATGTGACAAGAAATTATCAAAGCCAGTTGTCTGATCAGGTCTAAGTGTATTACTTGTTTTTTATGTCTCCAGGGAAGAGGCCGTTTGGAGTGTCTCTGCTGTACATGGGCTGGGACAAACACTACGGCTTCCAGCTGTACCAGAGCGACCCCAGTGGAAACTACGGAGGGTGGAAGGCTACTTGCATCGGCAACAACAGTGCGGTAAATAGTCGCAGTAACCTTGAACCTGGGCCAAAACGAAGTCTGGCACCTCACTGTAGATGGCGCTAGAGTACAGGGCATTGAACATGTATTTTTTATGACATAATAGAGAATTCGTCCCTTGTGTAACCGGTGTGAAATGGTTAGCCCAGTTGGAGTTGTGAACAGGTAGCATTTCCGGTTGATTCACGGCACTTGCTCTGAGAACTTAATGTAGTAGTTATTTGCAAGGGCCGGAGCTTTTTTTGGGGCAATGGTAGCGACATGAAGTGTGTGACTCTGGTGTGGTCAGAGGACCGCCGGTTTGCGCCACGGATGGGGCAGTCAGATGGGGGAGGATGCAATACGGTTACTCTTGCTTGTAGCAGCCTAACCAAATATTAATCTCGACGAAAATGGTAATAGTTACCTCATTGCGGTGACTTTGTGGCATTGTATGGTTTTCTCCACAGGCTGCAGTATCCATGTTGAAGCAGGATTTCAAAGAGGGAGAGATGTCACTGTCTTCTGCCCTGGCATTGGCCATCAAAGTGCTGAACAAGACCATGGATGTCAGCAAACTCTCGGCAGAGAAAGGTACCATCTAACTACAGATCTAACCCTGTCATCACCATTCTGAACAGCCAATGAGCCTGTCATGCCTCGGAGAATACCTAGTAAGACTGTGGATACTCTCATGTTCAGAGTGTGACTGTGTTGTCAATAAAATTACTTGTAGGTACTCGGATAACACATTGGGTCTACATCTATTCTAGAGAACAGGGCAGGAATGGCGTGCAAGATATTAGTCAAACCATAGCGGTTGTGCACCATACACATTCTATAGAATATTGTGATCTGTGTCTACATCAGGGATCCCAAACATTTTTGGCCGACGACCCCATTTCAATATCAAACATTTTTCGCGACCCCAACCATGTGAAGAAAAATTATATAATCGTTATTTTTTATTTGATGCTATGAGAGTCAATTGTAAAACATTCTCCCTCAACCCCATTTTCATATCAGGTGACCCCACATGGGGTCGCGACACCTAGTTTGGGAACCTCTGGTCTACATACTTACTAAGCAGTTAGTCTGTGCAGCAGTATGAACTGGTTGGTGAATACAGGATGTATGACTCATATCCCAATGTTTACAGTGGAAATAGCCACCCTGACCCGAGTAGAGGGGAAAACCCTTATCAAGGTACTGAAACAGAAAGAGGTGGACGAGCTGATCAAACGACACGAGGCGGAAGAGGCCAAGGCAGAGAAGGAGAAGAAAGAGAAGGAACAGAGAGAGAAGGACAAATAAGCACTGATTTCTGTTTCATAATTCTTCAAATTCCTGTGATGTCTCCAGCTTGCCTCTTGTTTCTGTCTTTTTCTATAATAAAACCATTGAAACCAAATGTAATAATCGTTATCAATAGTCCCTGGTTGAGCCGGAATCTCCTCTTCACAGGCTCTGAGTGGCTTGTTTTGCTTATTGTGGGTTGTGCTGTTGTTGAGCAGGTCCTTCCTGGAGCTTCAGAGAACAGGCTGCTCTTGTGTTTCAGAATTCCCATGAATACTTTGAAGACCACACTAACCCCCAGAGCCAAGGCAAGGCAACAATTAAGGACAGTATTTTCATGGAACCAAAACAAATAAATGTATTTTCATTTAACAAGTGCTAAGCATAAAATACAATAACAAGGCAATAACCCATCTCCTCTCCTTTTACATACACCTAATGGCCACATGTGGACACCCGACCATCATACCTATATGAGCTTGATGGACATCCCATTCCAAAACCATGGGCATTACAATGGTGGTGGCTCCCCGTTGGAGTTATAACAGCCGCCAATATTCTGGGAAGGCTTTCTACAAGATTTTGGAGTGTCTCTGCGGGAATTTGTGCTCATTCAGCCAAAAGAGCATTTGTGAGGTCAGGCACTGACGTTGGGCGAAAAAGCCTGACTTGCAATTGCCGTTCCAATTCATCTAAAGGTGTTCATAATGATGCCTACACCAAACTTTACATTAAGCAGTATGCATTCTGGTAGGTATCGTTCTTCTGGCATCTGACACACCCAGATTCGTCTATCAGACTACCAGAGAGTGAAGTGTTATTCATCAGTCCAGAGAACTTGTTTCACCGGTGGAGGCCTGATTTAGACTACTCCAGCCGACGCTTGGCATTGCGCATGTTGATGTGATGCTTGCTTACAGCTGCTTGGCGATTGAAACCCATTTCGTGAAGCTCCCGATGCACAGTTCTTGTGCTGATGTTGCTTCCAGAGATAGTTTGGAACTCTGATGAGTGATGCTACAGATGATAGATGATTTTTACACTACGCACTTCAGCACTTGGCTGCGCCGCTCTGCGGGTTTGTGTGGTCTACCACTTTGTGGCTGGGCTCATGTTGCTCCTAGATGCTTCCATTTAACAATTATAGAAATTACAGTTGATGTGGGCAGATCTAGTCGGGCAGATCTAGAAATGTTACAAGCAAAGGTGGCATACTATGAATGGTGCTACTTTTAAACAGTGACACTTTTAAAGTCACTGAGCTCTTCAGTACAACCTATGGTACTGCCAATGTTCATCTATGGAGATTTCATGGCTAGGTACTGGATTTTAAGCACCTGCGAGCAATGGTTGTGGCTGAAACACCTGAACTCAATAATTAGTATTATACAGTAATATACATACTTTTGGCCATACAGTGTATTTTGTTTAGCATTAGTAAACATGGTTTGAAATATTCTGCTACCACTTTGTTACCTACTCAACGTTCTCTTACCCAATCGGCTCCAACGTCTGTGTGACATCTGTTAAAATATATATATGTCCATCGCAAGTGACCGGGGGTCTGGTAGGGCACCGCATATTTGGCTGGCGTCGTCCTGGGGGAGGGGGGAGGAAATCGGCATAGGGAATATCCTTGTGCAGCAGCGTTCCAGCATGGTCTCTGGCGGGACGGGCGCCTCTGACATGGCCATGCATAGGCAATTTGGGTGAGCGTGTCCTCCGACGTGTTGGCTCACACTGGTCCAATCCCAATGTCCCCCTAAACCCTGAACCCTCACAGACTTAACTGACGTTACCCGGTGAGTGATTGAGTGCAACAGGCTGCAAGGGCTCTAAATGCTATAAATAGTAATGGGAGAGCACTTTGCGACTACAGGTGCTGGTCATATAATTAGAATATCATCAAAAAGTTGATTTATTTCAGTATTTCCATTCAAAAAGGGAAACTTGGATATTATATTCATTCATTACACACAGACTGATATATTTCAAATGTTTATTTCATTTAATTGTGATGATTAAAACTGACAACTAATGAAAATCCCAAATTCAGTATCTCCGAAAATTAGAATATTACTTAAGACCAATACAAGAAAAGGATTTTAGAAAGGTTGGCCAACTGAAATGTATGAACATGAAAAGTATGAGCATGTACAGCACTCAATACTTAGTTGGGGCTCCTTTTGCCTGAATTACTGCAGCAATGCGGCATGGCATGGAGTCGATCAGTCTGTGGCACTGCTCAGGTGTTATGAGAGCCCAGGTTGCTCTGATAGTGGCCTTCAGCTCTTCTGCATTGTTGGGTCTGGCGTATCGCATCTTCCT